>SEYY01021536.1:77500-100000 GCA_009176605.1 Armadillidium nasatum
TATTTGTGTGGAATATTATGTTGAGTAGAAAGATGGACGAATTGAGTTTTTAGGGTACTGAAAAGAACTGTTTTCTCTACTCCAATAAGGAAATTCAAGAAAGATCAGAAGTTAGTTTCTCCAGGGTTACCTTCCTAGCGATAATTAATTTCTGTTGAGTGCGATGAACTTCAAAATGAAAGGATTAATGGAGAGTATAGTTATCGGCTTGAGATTGGATTAGTAATGAAGTAATAGAGAAAGTCACTAATGAAAAACAGAAAAATATTTGATGCTGGGGTAGATATCTGAGGAACACCACTAAAAGGATGAACGGTGGACATTTACAGCAATTATTGTGGAACACGGCCACAGAAAAAGATATATATACCGAAATTGGGAAGTTAAGAAATCAGAGCTATGTGTCATGCTCTATTGAAGTCTTTTTGATATGTCTATTGCCAAAGCAAAAGATTCACAGAAACGCTATAAAGCAGATTACCAAGAGTCAGAGGAAAAACATAGATCACTAGTAGAGTATTCTTTACGAAATGCGACACTCCTTCATTACACTATTCGAAATAAATGCACTTGATATTTCTTTATTTGAATTCAACATTAATTAAAGTAAAATATATGTTAAAATTAAAGTAAATATAAGAACAGGAAATGACAAGCATAGAGCTTGCAATATTTACACAAAATTGGTATGAGTGCATGGCACTCCTGGCTGCGAGGGCGACACAATGGTGGTGGAATGGGAAAGCTCAATTTCTCTAGCACCTGCCAATATAAGAACAATAAAAAAGAGATTGTGTTCCAAAGTCACATGGCAGATTTAAAGGGTCAAGGTAGTTTGAAAAAAAGTAGGGGACAGTTTATTAGTTTTTTTTTTTTTTGCCATGAACTTAACCCTGTCCATAAAGCAGGTAGAGCTAGACCCACTCCTCCCCTACCCCCACAACTGCCTCCCAAATGAGAGCAGTATTCTATACATGACGGATAAGACCCTTATATAATGAGAGTGACTTCGGAAGAAAAAAATTCTCCCAACCTGAATAAAATTCCTATCTTCTTTGAAGCCGCCCTTGTAACCGTTGTTATATGAGGTTTTGAAGAGAATCTGCTGTTTATGTTCAGACAAATAGTATTGTTGATGTTCACAGGTGAGACAGGAGAGTCGTTGATGGACATAGGTAAGGACATATTGGGTTCATCTGCAAGACAATGAGGAATACGAGTAGGGGGCTGCACAATCTGCTCAAAGTTATTTTGGATAGAGAAATGGAAAGCAAGTTCACCGGCTGTATCTTGAGAACTAGAAGTAAGTCATAGGTGTTGGTGAACATTGAAATCTCCTATAATGACGAATTCAGACAAAGGAGAAGAGAAAATGTGCTATATTTTGGAGTTTATATAGTGGAAGAATTTAGAATAGTCAGTAGAGTTAAGAGATAAATAAACAGAACAAATGAATTTAGATTTAGATTGGCAAAGGGTCTTAATCACTAAGTGGAAAATTCAGAAGACTCCAAATTAGAGACACAAGAGTAAACAACATCGTTTTGCACGTATATACAACAACTTTCTTGGATGAAAATTGAAGGTAGAGAGAGCAAGAGGGAACAAAGAAAGGTTTTTGTTGGCATGCTCAAGCACCTTTGTTTCGGTCAAGAACAAGAAGCGAAATCTAGAAGAAAGGAGTGGTGTTCAGCAAATTATAAAGTAAAATAAAGACCGCGAATGTTGCAGAATTTGTTGGAAAAATGAGACTGCGCTCCAGAACAAGTATAGCGGCGAAGTCTTAGTGCCACCAACCTTATCACCGTAAGTCACCAACTTCCAAGTGATAATGAGGTGAGAGATGGATGAGGTCCATTGTCTTGGATGCCTTCCCTCAAGTATCACCGAAGCAGGATTATTGTTTGGCGATTTTTGAGTATGTGCAAATAAGTTTGAGGATGGTACGGGAAGGTTCTAGTGTGAGAGACTCCAAGTTAAAGTTCAGGGTACGCTAGAGATTCCTTTTGAGAAGATGGAACTTGAAAGGAACAAACCAGTGGAAGGAGTTTACAGGAATCACCAGCCATACCTAACACGTCGTGGGTATTCCCCTTGGTGGGGTCTGGTTACTTTCATCGTTTCGGCCTTTGGTGCGTCTTTCCCATATATATATATATATATATATATATATATATATATATATATATATATATATATATATATATATATATATATATATATATATATATATATATATATATATATATATATATATATATATATATACACAAAATATAACTTACATTGAGGTTTGTAGACTATAGTCTGGAGAACGATTAAGATGTGAGAAGAAGACCTTACGGACGTTTGTAGAGAAAGAAAGAAGAGAATCTGATTGAGCCTTGAGGGAAAAGAATTAAAAGAGAATTAAGGGCAAGAAATAATTATGCAGAAGATCTGAAGGAATGAAAAAGAAAGGGGAAAAAATGTTGAAAGGTCGTATTAGTGAACTAAAATTTAAGGAAGATCTAAAAATACATGTGATATAAAATAAAAAGGGGTTAGAAGTGTAATGACAAGAAGTAAATTAATGTTGAAAGGATAGGTAGAACTAGTGTAGGTGCGTGTGTGTTTATGTATGTGTGGGTTTTCGTTAGGAATGGCATGAATTGATTAAATTTCTTCAACAATTGTTTAATTTTAAAATCCATTCTTTTACTACGTCTCAAGACAAGTAAATATTACGTCACAGAATAATAATAATAATAATAATAATAATAATATATATATATATATATATATATATATATATATATATATATATATATATATATATATATATATATATATATATATATATATATATATATATATATATATATATATATATATATATATATATATATATATATATATATATATATATATATATTCCCCACTTTCCAATTTAATTAAATCCTTGTCTTGTTGTCATGGAAACCAAGATTTTTTTTTTTAATTTTTAGGTTTTTATCCTTCTCCTCTCCCCCCACCTCCAAAAAAAAAAATATCTGCTTTTCGAAATTTTATTTAAAAAAAATTTAATCGTTGTAAATTTAATTTAATTCTTTATATATATATATATATATATATATATATATATATATATATATATATATATATATATATATATATATATATATATATATATATATATTATATATATATATATATATATATATATATAATATGCAATTTCCTCCGGAGGGCAAAGGCCGGAGGAATGCCAATTTGCACCGAAGTTGAAAAAATCTATCCTAGTCTCTGGAGGCCGACATGTCCAGATACACCCGTTTGAAAGTGTGCAAGTTAAGGAAGTTGGGAAAACAAATAAAGAGTGTGTGTTCCAGACTTTACCAGTAGAGTATATGTAATACTGAGCATAGCGGTTAAGTCTGGGGTCTGAGAGTTGGACAGAGAAAGGATGGGAATGTGTAGAGAGGTGTATCATATGAGCTCGTTTCAATGGAGGAGATATACGACCAGAGAGCTCAGAAGAGCAGTGTCTCTTGTAATAGAGGTAGTATAGAGAGAGTGACAAAACAATTCGACGTGCAGAAAGAGATTGGAGAGACTTAGTAAGAGCGGGAAAGTTAATGAGACGAAAAGCCCTAGACTCCACCTTGTTAAGGAGAGCGGTATGAGTGGAGCCATCCCAAATATCTGAAGTTTACTTCATACAGGGGCGAACAACACCCCTATAGAGAGCAAGCAACTGGGGTGGCTTCAAGAAATTACGAAGACACCTCAGAACACCCAACCTCTTTGAAGCTTGTTTAGAAAGAGTAGTAATGTGATCTTTCCAATAAAGATCACGAGAAAAAAAAAAGAAACCGTGAATAATAAGAATAGATGAAGGTATGAGTTGGGTGTTTTCGAAGAAGATTTCGTAGTTGTGTGGAAGAGATGGAGGAGACTGAGTTTTTGAGGCATTGAAAAATACCCTGTTTTCTCTGCCCCAATTTGAAATGCGTGAAAGATCAGAGGTTAGTTCTCCAAGGCTATCCTCTTCGAGTCTATTAACTGCTATTGTGAGGGATGTCTTTCAAACTGAAAGGAGTAATGAAGGATGGAGTCATCAGCATAGGAGTGGATAGATAATGAAATAATAGAGAAAAGTCATTAATGAAAAATAGAAAAAGTTTTGGGGATAGAACAAAATCCTAAGGAACACGACTATTAATAAATTTAAAGGAAGAACGGTGGCCGTCTACAACAGCTGCTATAGAACGACCAGAAAGGAAATTAAAAAGATCACAGAGAGAAGGATAGATACCGAAAGAGGGTAGTTTAGAAATCAAAGATTTGTGCCAGACACTATCGAAGGCTTTCGATATGTCCAGCGCGACAGCAAAAGATTGAATGAAATGCCGAAGAGCAGAGGACGAAGTGTTAGAGATAAAGGAAAGAAGATCACCAGTAGGGCTTTCTTCCGAAAGCCATACTGGCGATCAGAGATAAGATTAGAAGTATTGAGACGTTTCCACTTCTTCCTGTTAAAGATAGGTTCGAAAAATTTAGAGAGAACGGAAGTCAAAGAAATGGAACGGTAGTTGGAGGGCTGAGAGGAATCCCCCTTCGGCACAGGCTGAATGAGCGCACGTTTCCAGCAAGAAGGGATGATTGAAGTAGAAAGACAAAGACAAAATAGTTTACCAAAGAAGGGTGCAAATTTGGAAGCACAAATTTTTGAGAACCACAAGAGAAATACCATCAGGACCGTACGCCATCTTAGTGTTAAGCTCAGAGAGAGCAGGAATGATGTCTTTAGAAGAAATTATAATTTTAGGCATAAATGAGTTGGAGGGGGTTGAAGGAGGAGCAATAGCTCAGGAATCGTCTAAGGCTGAATTAGAAATAAAAGTTTGAGTGAAGAGGTCAGCTTTAGAAGAAGGCAAAACATTAGTTGTGCTGTCGGAAGATACTAGAGGAGGAAAAGAGGAAGAAGCAAAGTTAGAGTTGACAGTTTTTTGCAAAATGTCAGAAAGAGCGTGAGGAAAAGGAACCAGAAAGATTGGATTTTCTACGAAGAAAAGATTTTTTAATGTTACGAAGTATAGATTTTGCACAATTTTGAAATGATATATAAGTTGCGTGAGTTTCTGGAGTATGAAGACGACGGTAATCCCTGAAGGCAGCATCCCTGCGACGAATAACGCGAGAACAACCAGACTTAAACCAAGTTTTATTAGGTTTAGTAGAAGAGAAAGAATATGGAAAGTATGCCTCGATGCCAAAGAGAATCACCTCAGTAATGCGTTCTACACACTCCGAGGGACCCCTCCCACGGAATTAATAATCATTCCACCGGAAATTTAAGAAGTACGACAGCAAATCCAACCAGTTTGCTGCACCGAAATGACACAAACGTTTCCTCTCACTAGGAGGGGTCTTTCCCGCGGAAGACTTGAAAAAATAGAAGAGGATACAGACATAAGGTGATTGAACGAACCCGGTGGATAGAGTTGTATAATATAAGGAGAAGGATTAGATGTTAGGAAAAAGTTTAGGAAGCTGCATTAACTGTTCATGAAAGATCGTTTTAGATAGCGAAATGGAAGGCACGTTCACAAGCTGTATCATGAGAACTAGAAGAAAGCAATTGGCGGTAGTGAACATCGAAATCTTCTAAGATGATGATTTCAGCGAAAGGAGAAGAAGAGAGAATGTACTCTACTTTGGAGTTTAGATTGTTGAAGAATTTAGGATACGTCACTAGAATTAGTAGATAAATAAACAGAACAAATGAATTTAGACGTAGAATGACAAGAGAGCTTTAGCCACAAGGTGGAAAATCGGAAGACTCCAGATTAGAGACACGAGAACAAACGACATCGTTGCGCACATATGCACAACAACCTCCTTTGGCTGAAAATTGAGGATAGAAACAGTAGGAGGAAACAGAAGAGGGCTTGCCATCAGAATGCCCAAACACCTGAGTTTCAGTCAAGAATAAGAGGTGAGGTCTTGAAGAAGAGAGGTAGCGTTCAACAAAATGGAAATTGGATTGAAGACCGCGAATGTTGCAGAAATAAATGAAAAAATAAATAGACGGTGTATCCGGAACATCCGGCTGCAAATTCATGGTGTCACAACCCCATCACCGGAGGCCACCAACTCCTAAGTGGTGACGGGGGAAGGGGTGGATGAGGGGTTATATTTGGAAAGAACTCTTCTGAGATTATCCGAGGCAGTTGTTGTTGACGCCATATCTATTATATTTTTTTTATATAAAGGATGTGTTGTCTGTAATAGTGTTTTATTGTGTGTGAAAAGAGAACCTACTCCGTGTAGAAGAAGATGGAGATTAGCGCTAAACGGTGCGTACCATTGGACACCAGGATGAGATGGTAAGTACCCTTAATATGTCATATACCCAATAGGAGGTAATCTCATAACCTCGGGAGCACTACTTCCCCCCCCCCATATATATATATATATATATATATATATATATATATATATATATATATATATATATATATATATATATATATATATATATATATATATATATATATATATATATATATATATATATATATATATATATATATACGATGTGGGCTGAAAAGTAACGACAGTTCTGCCGTAAAATCTCATACACTGAAGATAAGGTAATGAAACAAAGAGTGAAAGAGGGTCAAAGATTTATTCAATGAACATATAGTAATATTTTTTTATGCATAATCTTCCTTGAACATCAATACATTTCTGCAAACGTTGAACCCACCTCTCGAAATTGGTTGAAAAGAAGCCTTGATCTGTTTTTCGGAACCATTCTTAGTTTGGGTGTCTGAATTCCATAGAGGTTCGTTTTCCTTCTGGATTGTAGTGGTGGACCCACTTTTCGTCTCCCAATTGTTTTGAAGAAATTATGTGCACCTTTGGAATACAAAAATTAATTCACTGCACGTTGCTTTAACAAAGTATCACTATTAGCTTTCATTTTTCCATCAGTGCACAACAATGAAATCAAATAACTATACTGTTCGCGTGTAAATCTATTCTACAAACTTCAGTATTTTGAACGCAGATCTGAACATGTTTATACCTGTTTCCGTTGCTTAGCAACTCATCATTAGGCGTTATTTTTAAGCCCGCTCTCGTATATATATATATATATATATATATATATATATATATATATATATATATATATATATATATATATATATATATATATATATATATATATATATATATATATATATAGGAAATTACGTCTAAGATAATCCAATTTTTCCACCATTTTGGGTACATTTAATATATATATATATATATATATATATATATATATATATTATATATATATATATATATATATATATATATATATATATATATATATATATATATATATATATATATATATATATATTATATATATATATATATATATAATATATATATATATAAATATTAGTAATAATAATAATAATAATAATAATTGGACAATGTATTTATAGATGTGATAAATTTAAATGGTTAATAGGATATCTTTAATAATAAATAAATAAATAAAAAAATTAAAATCCCCGAAACATTGTAACCTGAAATAATATCTAATGAGGTTTTAATAATGTAAATTTCTATTTGGAGAAATGGAGACCAACACCGTTTCCAGCAACAGCGAAATGTTTTAAATTTTGTTGAATCTCCATCCCACCCGGCTTTAAAAAGGGGCAGAAATTATATATATATATATATATATATATATATATATATATATATATATATATATATATATATATATATATATATATATATATATATATATATATATATATATATATATATATATATATATATATATATATATATATATATATATATATATGTTGGTGGATGGAAAAGGAAATAAAGAATAGAGTAGTGGAAGGTGAGGTGTGAATGTAAGTGTGTGAAGGAATTATGGTGGGCACCACACCACGAAATTGTGAAAGATCACCACCACTCAAGGGGAGAACCCTATTTCAAGGAGGGGCTACATACAAAAAGAAGAAAATTAGTAGAGTTCCTTATATATATATATATATATATATATATATATATATATATATATATATATATATATATATATATATATATATATATATATATATATATATATATATATATATATATATATATATATATATATATATATATATATAATAGTATATATATGATGGATAAGAGATGAGAACTATTGTATTGAAGTTTTGTGTGCTGCGAAATTTACATAAAAAAAATAAAAATATGAATAAGAAAAATGAAGTAAGTAATGTTATAAGCAAAGAAATAAACGAAGGAGAAATAAATTTAATAAGAACTTTTATTGAATAAGATAAACTCTTATTTTGTCTTGTTTTGCCAAATTGGAGTCAAGTTTAAACGTATTTTCGTCTATGATTATATTCTTGCTTATTTGAAGTATTTTTTTTTTATATATTGAAATAATGAATATCATTTTCCAAGTCTCAAACTGTATAGTGATTGATTCACCTACTTGAGGGCGCCGGTTTTGATACCGATTGCGGATCCTAGGTATATATATATATATAAATATATATATATATATATATTATTATTTAATATATATATATATATATATTATATATATATATATATATATATATATATATATATATATAACTCTTTAGCTGCTTGAAATTGATGTACAGTCGTGAACAAAGTCGTTCCTATTAGGCTGAAATATATAAAATGAGAATAAAAAGAAAATAAAAACTTGAGCTTAATTGAACATTGGCTGAATCTGAAATCCATTTTATATAAATATTTATTTCCAGCTTAATAGGAACGAACTTCTGTTCACGACTGTACAATCGTGAAATGAGGTGATCAAGTCCAGATATTGCGAATGTATTATTTATACTTTTTGAAATATTAGAAGAAGGATAAAAAATGTTCTAATAATTTTAAAATATCTTGCTATAATCCTAATGTATTAGGTTTTTTTTTTAAATTAATATTGCTAACAGTTTATTAAATGATATTTGATAAATCATTTTTAAATTTGAATTGTAATTAGTCAGTATATATATATATATATATATATATATATATATATATATATATATATATATATATATATATATATATATATATATATATATATATATATATATATATATATATATATATATATATATATATACACCGATTACCATAGCAGACAAGCCTGGGGTTACCTTGTCCACTCAAAATTCATGTGCAAACAATGCGTGCCTTGTATATACGAGTTGTCGGTTCTCTCGAGCATTTGCCGCTCTAATACCTATAGAAAAGAGATAAAGCACCAATGTCACGTAGCAAAGATAAAGGGTGAAGTTCATTGGAAAGAGCGAAACAGTTTATAAGTCTTTTAGCTTATGACTCAACTCTTTCCAAAAGACAGGTGAAACCTGAGCCATCCCAGATATGAAAGCAGTGTTCCATTCAAAGGCGGATGAAGCCTTTATGTAATTGGAGTAACATTGAAGAAAAAAAAATTCTCGTAGCCTAAATAGAACTCCCAAGCTTCTTTGAGGCCGTCCTAACAACCGTTGTGATATGACTTTTTATGTGAAGGATAAGGATGTTTACATTGTCAACAGGAAGAAATAGAAAAGTTAGGAGGTGTCTTTGAGAAGGGAGATTTCTAGAAGCTGAGTTTATAAAGAGTTGGATTTTACAAGTTTGAGACGACACGAGCCTACTGGCAAATTCTCTCCAGGTCAGTAAAAATGGAATCGGAAAGATTAAGACAAGAGGCAACTCTAGGTGCAAATGAAGGAGCAGATTTGAAATGAGTGGAAGAATGGAGGGTTGAGTCATCGGCATACGATCGGATAGTTTGATGAGCAACTGAGAACATTAATGAAAGTAGGAATAAAGTAGGAGACAAGACAGAACCCTGAGGAATACCACTATTAACAAGAAAGGGAGAAGTAGTCTCCCAATCAACGACAGGCGAAATGAAACGATTAGAAAGAAAGCTAGATACAAGTAAGCAAAGAAAAGGAATAAACCCGAAAGGAGGGAACCTTGGAAAGCAGTGAAAAAAATGTCCATACACGGTCAAATGCCTAAGATATGTGAAGCCAATCATACAAGACTCCCCATAGTCCCTAAGGGTAGAAGACCATAAATCTGTCAGATAAAAAAGTATATCACCAGTAGACCTCTAGCGCCAAAACCCATACATTGATTAGAAAGGAAGGAATGGGATTAACAGATGATAAAAAAAAAATGAGAGTTGAGGATTTCAGATATCCTAGACAGAATACAGTTGAAAGTTATAGGACGATAGTAAGGTTGGACAAATGCGCTCTTCCAATACTGAGGGAAAGTACTAGTATTGAGGCATAGAGAGAAAAGTTGAATAAGGGATGGAGCCAGCTCAGATGCACACTCCCTTAAAACTCGGAGAGGAATGACATCCGGGCCGTTTGCCTTCCTGACGTTCATAGATTTCGGAAACCCATGCACCTTATCAAATGAAATCTCAGGTAAAGGCATGGGACATCTCGGAGGAGAATTATATATACTTTTATATTATCATATGATGGAAATAAGTTAGAGGTCTACACATAAGTCGCTAGAGTTGTGCATTATCAAAAGAAGAACTAAATCCAAGAGCAGACATGTCCCGATATCACCTCGACTGAAAATGCATAAAGTAAAAGAAGTTTGGAAAATAGAAGAAAGAAATATGTTCTTTGTCTTATCCTGTAGAGGGCATGAAAGATTGAGCATATTGGATAAGTTTTGAGTCATAGAAAGGGTCGATGAGATTGTGAACGAAGACGAGTGGCACAAACTCTTCGGAGGAAGAGGTGTGCAATTAAAGAGTTCAAAAGAGTTTTTCTCTTTTGTAAAAGCTTTAAGGAGAGTGATGTGACCGCTCGAGTGCAGGAAAGAGGTTGGAGAGAGAGTCGGTGAGAGTTGAGCGTTGATAAAGCGAATATCTCTTTATTTCACCTTTTCAAGAACTGTATGAGGAGAACTCCACCTGAGTGATATGCGAATCATTTGTTGCAAAGCAACTGAAGTGAAATGAAGTAATTTTGAAAGATCCTCAAAACACACAACCTCTTAAGAGAAACAAAGTGATTTTTCTAAGAGAGACCTCGAAAAAAAGAAATGCCAAGAGTATTAAATACAGATCTAGATTTGAGTTGGGTGTTTTCGGTGAAAATATTGAATTAGTATGTAAGATTATGTCAAGTAGGTAGATGGAGGAACTTGAATTTTTGAGTCATTAAAAAGAACCATGACTTATTTCCCCCAGTTAAAAGTATAAGTGAGAAATCAGAGGGTAGGTGCTCCTAAGTCTCCTAGGTTACCTTCCTAGCATTAGTCATCTGCTATTGTGTTGGAAACTTTTTGAAAAAGAAAGCAATAATGAAGGGTAGATTCATCAACTTAAGAGTGGGTAGGTGAGGAAGCATGAGGTAGGTCATCAATGAAACAAAAAAAACAAAAAAAAAAAAAAAATAAACATATTTTATATATATATATATATATATATATATATATATATATATATATATATATATATATATATATATATATATATATATATATATATATATATATATATATATATATATATATATATATATATATATATACCACCCAACCCGGTAGACTGATGCCTGTCGGGTGCTACACCTCCAGGCTCCTTAGTCCATTTTCACGCCAATGTCATCAACTTTAGATTTTCACTCGTCCGAGGCGTAGCATTGATATTTCGAGCAGTTTCTTTTTTAAGTGGCTGACTTGCTAGGCCTTTCGCCACAACCTCTCAATGCTGAGAGGTGGTGTCAACTGTGACTATATTATTCTGACCTCATATTATTGAAATAATCGATATTCAAGATGAAATTCCCAAAACATTATATATTATTTAACTTTTTTTATTTCACAGGCAAATTTTTAAAAAAATTTTAATGTCGAAAAAAAAAGTAGCTTTTTACGAAAATTTTAATATTTTTTCTTCATAAATTTATTTCGACTTGAAAAGTTGATTATTTTCTTCTCATTCTTCCCTATATACATCTTTATTCAGAGTGTTTATTTATATAGTTACCTTATATATATATATATATATATATATATATATATATATATATATATATATATATATATATATATATATATATATATATATATATATATATATATATATATATATATATATATATATATATATATATATATATATATATATATATATATATATATATATATTTATTTATATATTATGTTATTATATTTATTTATTTATTTAAATATTCTTTTTCCCTAATAATCACCATTCAAACACAATTATTAAAATCAACTTTATTGGTAGTATTATATATTCAATGATGTTAGAGAATTAGACAAATCCTACTTTTCGTGGATTATATTCAATCCACCTCTTTCTTAGACATACCCTCAAAGAGGTGGATTGAATATAATCCACGAAAGTTAGGATTTGTCTAATTCTCTAACATCATTGAATATATAATACTACCAATAAAGTTGATTTTAATAATTGTGTTTGAATGTGATTATTAGTGAAAAAGAATATATATATATATATATATATATATATATATATATATATATATATATATATATATATATATATATATATATATATATATATATATATATATATATATATATATATATATATATATATATAGAGATATAGAGAGAGAGAGAGAGAGAGAGAGAGAGAGAGAGAGAGAGAGAGAGAGAGAGAGAGAGAGAGAGAGAGAGAGAGAGAGAGAGAGAGAGAGAGAGAGAGAGAGAGAGAGAGAGAGAGAGAGAGAGAGAGAGAGAGAGAGAGAGAGAGAGAGAGAGAGAGAGAGAGAGAGAGAGAGAGAGAGAGAGAGAGGAGAGAGAGAGAGAGAGAGAGAGAGAGAGAGAGAGAGAGAGAGAGAGAGAGAGAGAGAGAGAGAGAGAGAGAGAGAGAGAGAGAGAGAGAGAGAGAGAGAGAGAGAGAGACAGAGAGAGAGAGAGAGAGAGAGAGAGAGAGAGAGAGAGAGAGAGAGAGAGAGAGAGGGGAGGCTATATAATGAGAATATGTCCCCATCTGTCGAATAAATTAGGCAAGGGAGAATTAACATCCCTTCCTTATAAGACCAATCTCATAAGTTGGAGAGAAGCTGTAAAATTGTTAGACGTTATGTGACACAAACTCTCATTTAACCTCTTTTTAAAAGCATTTAAAGTGATACTTGGATAAAAAGACGTACATGTGATCGGGTGAAGACGTTCATGTGATGTTCAATATCGGCTTTTACATACTTGGACATATGTGCGTGCTCACTTTTATGATCAATTATAATTTGTATTGTTGGTTAAAGAGGAAGAGAGATTCCGTTCACTTTGAAGCAAAATTATCTTTTCATTATTATTATTATTATTTATTATTATTATTATTATTATTAGTTTAGTAGTAGTTTTTTTTTTATATTTTTTTTTTTTTTTTTCTTTTTTTTGTAATTTTATTATTATTATTATTAAAATGATTCACTTATATTATATAATATATAATTTATTAGTTATGATAAAATAATTTTTAATATAATTACGTTAATTTAAATTAAGTTAGGATTAAGTTATCGCTTCACTTAAATGTTACCTAAAATATTAACTTTAAAACTGATTCGTAAATATTTAGTTGCGAAAAATAGTTTTTTGTTCATGTGAGTTTCACCGTCCAAATGTTCGTCCTTTTTAAATATGTTCTTCTCATACGATTTTCAAAAATTTCTCTACGAAATGCAATCGAATATATTACCTCTTTGAAATATATTTCATTGCTTCTAGATTAGTTTAAGTTAGTTGGACGGTGAAACTGATAAGTATCAATAATAATATATTTACGATAAAAAAAAAATATATATATAACTAATTTTTTATTCTATCTTCAATAAAGGTTGGAGCGAGGGTAACATTTCAAATTTACGAACAATTGAAATTTGGGTGAAAAAAAAAGAAAGAAAATTTGAAAAAGTGATAGTGAACCCGTTTTGTCACTTTTTTTTTTTTTTTTTTTTTTTTTTCTGTAAATCTTACACTAAAGTAAAGAAAATTAAGAATATTTTAAATATTGAAAATAAAAATATATTTATTTTTAATATTTTTTTTTTTTTTTTTTTTTTTTTTTTTTTTTTTTTTTTTTAAAGCATATTTTTATTTTAAAATGTTTTTTTTTTTTTTTAAATATATTTTTAACTTTATTAGTGTACTTCGTTTAACGAGGTTCTAAATCCTATTCAATAAATTTCGTGCAAATGTAATAAAAGACCCTTTACATAAGTTTGATTGTTCTTTGTGTAGTTCATACATTATTATTCGATACTGAATCATATAATGAAATGCACTTTGTTATTATATAGTGTTTCTTTCATGTCTCTAAAATTCTAAAATAAAAATAGAAGAAATTGGCAAGGACATTTTTCAAAGAACTGGATAGGCTGCCAGGAGAGATTTTCGGTTCCGAAACATCCCCCAAAATATTTACCATCAAACCACTAAAACGATTTACATAAACCGTTATAATAAGTCTTCTAACCCACAAATTCAGAAATCGGAAATATTACTTTAAAAACATATAAATTTCTGAATTTTATTTATATCTACTAAACTCAAATTTGAGAATTGCTAAATTTTTGTATTTAAAATTCTAATAAAATGTTAAAATTCACATGCAAAGTGACTAACCATAGTTTATACCGAATTAAATATATTGAATTTTAATAATGTAAATAGAATTTATGCCGAAATTCTTGGCATTCATAAATCTTTGTCTTTCCACCTGAATAAGTTCTTTGAACGTAATTTCAAGCATCTCCAAATCTGTTCGTACATTTTATGTAAGCACAAACAAGCGTAGGCGTCTACGCAAATTTATTATATATATATATATATATATATATATATATATATATATATATATATATATATATATATATATATATATATATATATATATATATATATATATATATATATATATATATATATATATATATATGTAACGGCAACGCTGTTGTTAATGGGTTCGAATCCTGGCGTGTGGAAAATTTTTCATTGTCTTATATTGCTAATTTAGTCCCAACAGTTGTTGTGCCCATGTTGGCGTTGCTTGACTTTGGTTGGTTGCTCCTGCAACCCATTAGCACCCAAGCAGAATGCCATGGTAGCTCCAGTAGAAGTTCCAAGCACCCTGCCTATGGATTTAAATAAGTACCGAAGTTGTTACAGTGATTCGAAGCAGAAGAGCTTCAAAACCGTTCTACTATGCCTTCCTTTTTGGGTAGGCTGAGTTAGCTCGGTGGTAGAGCCTTCTGTACATTGAATAATGGCGACTCTGTTGTTAATGGGTTTTCGAATCCTGGCGTGCGGAAAAATTTTCTCCGATATATATATATATATATATTATATATATATATATATATATATATATATATATATATATATATATATATATATATATATATATATATATATATATATATATATATATATATATATATATATATATATATCAGGGGCGGCTCGTGACCTGGTTGCAGGTTTGTGCAACCACCACTATATGCAACTAGTTAGTGTACAACTGTTATTTATTACTTTTTATTTCTTAATTTTTTTAATAGGATATAAATATTTAATAAATTGTATATTATTATAATAACACTACAATGAAGCATTATTTAATGTAAAAAATATATAGAATTTTGATTAGTTATTCAAAACCAAGAAAATACTGTAAGTGGTTTACAAAAATTTAGCAAACGCATCCTTTAATATATACGGACGAGAGAATTTTGTATGCACAATTGCTGATCGAGCGTTTCTATTCTGACGATATGGTTTGCAAAGGAAATGCAAACCTTCCGCACGCACGAAACATTTTGAAAGAAGTTATATATATATATATATATATATATATATATATATATATATATATATATATATATATATATATATATATATATATATATATATATATATATATATATATATATATATATATATATATATATATATATATATTTATCGTTCTATTTTTTTTATTAGTAGTTTAGTACTTTGTTTTGTTTGTGACTCAAGTTTGACAAGTGATGACGGAAATATTTGTGATGCCTTAATTAATTTTATATTGTAGTTCAATTAATAATTGCTTGTAAAATTTGAAAAGTGCCTAAAAATAAGAAGATTTAAACTATTTTATTTAGGTAGTTTGTAGTTTGAAACGACAATTATATTGAAAAAAAAAAAAATTTCAAATTTTGAAATAAGCTATTTATTTTTTCCTATTACAAATTTTTTTATTAATTTTAAAAAAATTATATATATATATATATATATATATATATATATATATATATATATATATATATATATATATATATATATATATATATATATATATATATATATATATATATATATATATATATATATATATATATATATATAATATATATATATAAATAAAAAAAAAAAAAAAAAAAAAAAAAAAAATAAAAAAAAAATAAATAATTATATATATATATATATATATATATATATATATATATATATATATATATATATATATATATATATATATATATATATATATATATATATATATATATATATATATATATATATATATATATATATATATATATATATATATATTATTTTTATATCACCTCTGGTGGGCAAAGGCTAGAGGCCTACTACAATTCCACCAGAGTTAGGGGGAAAAACGGAAGAATGGTCAAATTAAAGGCCGACGTGACCTGATACACGACGTTTGAAGGTGTGTAAGTCATAGGAAGTTCGAAAAATAGAAGAAGGGAGTGTGTTCCAGACTTTACCGGTAGAGTACATGTAGTACAGATCATAGCGGTTGAGTCTGGGGTCAGAGAGTTGGACAGAGAAAGGATGAGACTGTGTAGAAAGTCGAGTCGCACGAGCCCTTCTCAGTGGAGGAGGTATGCGACGAGAGAGTTCAGAAGAGCAGTGTCCATTGTAATAGCGATAGTATATAGAGAGAGTGACGCAACAATTCGACGGGCAGAAAGAGATTGAAGAGAGTTAGTAAGAGCAGGAGAGTTGATGAGACGAAATGCCCTAGACTCCACTTTCTCTAGGAGAGCTGTATGTGTGGAACCACCCCAGATGTGCGACGCATACTCCATACCGGGGCGAACAATACCCCTATACAGAGCAAGCAACTGGGGTGGAGTGAAGAAATACTGAAGGCGCCTCAGAACACCTAACCTCTTAGAAGCTTGTTTAGAAAGAGAGGTAATGTGATCTTTCCAAGAAAGATCACGAGAAAAGGAAACACCGAGAATATTAAGAAGAGATGAAGGTCTGAGTTGAGTGTTTTCGAAGAAGATATCATAGTTGTGTGGAAGATTGTGTCGAGTAGTGAGATGGAGGAATTGAGTTTTGGTGGCATTGAAAACAACCATGTTCTCTCTGCCCCAATTAGAAATACGAGATAGATCAGAGGTCATCTGCTCCAAGGCAACCCTCCTTGCATCTAGTAACTGTTGTTGAGAGGGGCGCCTTTCAAAATGAAAAGAGTAATGAAGGGTAGAGTAATCAGCATAGGAGTGGATAGGAGATGAAGTAACAGAGATAAGGTCATTAATGAAAAGTAGAAAAAGTGTTGGGGATAGGACAGATCCTTGAGGAACACCACTATTAATAGATTTAAAGGAAGAACAGTGGCCGTCTACAACTGCTGCTATAGAACGACCGGAAAGGAAATCAGAGAGAAGGATAGATTCCGAAAGAGGGAAGTTTGGAAATCAAAGCTTTGTGCCAGACTCTATCGAAAGCTTTCGATATGTCTAGTGCAACTGCAAAAGATTCACCGAAATGCCGAAGAGCGGAGGACCAAGAGTCAGAAAGAAGGGAAATGAGATCACCAGTAGAGCGTTTCTTACGAAAGCCATACTGGCGATCAGAGATAAGATTATAAGAATTGAGATGTTTCCAAATCTTCCTGTTAAGAATAGATTCGAAAACTTTAGAAAGAACGGAGGTTAAGGAAATGGGACGATAGTTATAGGGTTGAGAGGGGTCCCCCTTCTTCGGCCAGGCTGAATGAGCGCACGTTTCCAGCAAGAAGGGAAAGTTGAAGTAGAAAGACATAGACGAAATTGTTTACCAAGGCAGGGTGCAAGCTCGGAAGCACAAGTTTTGAGAACCACAGGAGGGATACCGTCAGGACCGTACGCCTTCTTAGTGTTAAGCTCAGAGAGAGCAGAAGTGACATCTTTAGAAGAAATTATAATTTTAGGCATAAATGAGTTGGAGGGGGTTGAAGGAGAAGGAACAGCTCCTGAATCGTCTAAGGTTGAGTTGGAAGCAAAAGTTTGAGCGAAGAGTTCAGCTTTAGAGGAAGGCAAAACGGCAGTTGTACTGTCAGAAGATACTAGAGGAGGGAAAGAGGAAGAAGCAAAGTTAGAGTTGACATTTTTTGCAAAATGCCAGAAAGGGCGTGAGGAAGTAGAACCAGAAAGATTGTTGCATTTTAAGCGGAGAAAGAGAGTTTTTGGTATTACGAAGAATAGATTTTGCACGATTCCGGGATGAAATATAAGTTGCATGAGTTTCAGGAGTTTGAAGACGACGGTAATTCCTGAAGGCAGCATCCCTGTGGCGGATAGCACGAGAACAAGCAGAGTTAAACCAAGGTTTGTTAGGTTTAATTGAATGGAAAGAATATGGAATGTACGCCTCCATGCCAGAGAGAATCACCTCGGTTATGCGCTCTGCACACTCAGAGGGACCCCTCCCACGGAAACAGTAATCATTCCATGGAAAATCAGAGAAGTACAACCGCAAGTCAGACCAGTTAGTGGCACCGAAATGCCAGAAACGTCTCCTCGCCGAAGGCGGGGGCCGTTCTTGCGAAAGACTTGAAGAGACAGGACAAGATACAGAGATAAGAAGGTGATCGGTTGAACCCAGAGGAGGAAAGAGTTTAACAGTGTAAGGAGAAGGATAAGAAGTTAGGAAAAGATCAAGTATGTTGGGTTCATCACCAAGGCGATCAGGGATACGGGTAAGGAGATGCACCAACTGCTCAAGGTTGTTCTGGATAGAAAATTGGAAGGCAAGTTCACTAGCTGGATCGTGAGAACTAGATGAAAGCCATTGGCGGTGGTGAACATTGAAATCACCTAATATGATGATTTCGAAGAAAGGAGAAGAAGAAAGAATGTGTTCTAATTTGGAGTTAAGATAGTCGAAGAATTTTGGATAGTCTGTAGAATTAGGAGATAAGTAGGCAGAGCATATAAATTTAGTTGTAGAGTTGCAAGACAGTTTAAGCCATAGAGTTGAGAATTCAGAAGACTCCAAATTAGAGACACGAGAACAGACAACATCGTTGCACACATAAGCGCAACATCCGCCTTTGGCTGAAAATTGAGGATAGAGACAGTAGGAGGAAACAGAGTAAGGCTTGCTGTCAGAGCACTCAGACACCTGAGTTTCGGTTAAGAATAAGAGAGGAGGTCTAGAAGAAGAGAGGTGGTGTTCGACAAAGTGGAAATTAGTAAAGAGACCACGAATGTTGCAGAAGTTAATGAAAAGGGAAGATCGTGCATCAGGGCAAGTCAGCGTAGAGGTCTTGGTGGCACCAACTCCATCACCGGAGGCCACCAACTCCCAAGTGGTGATGGGGGAATATATATATATATATATATATATATATATATATATATATATATATATATATATATATATATATATATATATATATATATATATATATATATATATATATATATAATATATATATATATATATATATATATATATATATTGTTCCACAGGTATAATTGCTTTGGGTTCATCATCTCTCGTAGAAACTACAGTTTCTTTCTTCCATGCTTATGACGTTGCCCTTATTACCACACATTCACCTGCTGGGGAGAGCTTGAGTGCTTATGACAATGTTTTTACTACTGCACCTCATCTCTTCGCGCAAATTCAGGTATATATATATATATATATATATATATATATATATATATATATATATATATATATATATATATATATATATATATATATATATATATATATATATATATATATATATATATATATATATATATATATATATATATATATATATATAGTTAGTTAGTTAGTTAGTTAGTTAGTTTCACGGGAGGTTAGGGTTATTTTTCTTATATGTGAAAAGAGAGCCAATGCTATATTAATTGGATAAGTCAGATAATAAATTTTCAAAAGTTTGTCTGAACTGAAAGAGAGACACAAACCTCATTTGAAATGTTTTTATTGTGATTTTTTTTTTTTTTTTTAATAATAATGGTAATGCCTAAATTTAGAATTATACCGTACTACGTTCTTTAAGAAATCTTTTTCAGGACAACATTGGAAGAACTGTTGATTTTTCAGAATCATTTCATATTTTTTAAGTAATTGTTCAGTGTTTGTGAAACTAATAGTGGTAATTCTATAGAACTAGGTAAAATTCACAGTAACTGGAGAACCAATTTTATTGTTTCATTGATTGTTGGTAATGCAGGTCAGTAACTACTTCTTCAAATTTTGGAATAGAGTCAATAATGATTTAAAAATGTGTTAAAAATAAAATAAAATAATAAAAAAAATTCTCTTGCCACTTCTAAATCATGGCTGTTAAAATTTTACAAACTATTTGTTGAAGGTTGAAGGAGAATTATGAGTAATATGGATGAAAACTTTTGGAAAAAGCTATTAAACTATATTAGAAGTTAAAGAATATCTGAAATATAGACGACAGAAAAAAATACATAGTTTAGCTAAAACTGATTGTCGAAGAAGAAGTCAAATGTATCTTAAGAAGAAGCAAAGAAAAAATGGAAATAATATGATAACAAAGAAAAAAAGAAGGAAGGGAAACAATATGATAACAATGAATAGAGAAAGAAAGTAATGTTGGAATAAAATGATGAAACTTAACGATGTTGAAGGAAACAATTTTCAAATTTACAAGTAAAAGATAATGAAAAATAATACTATTAGCCCTATAAAAATTATAAAGATAAAAATATAGTTGGTAGGAATTATGAGAAATGAAAAACAAAAACGATATTATATATATATATATATATATATATATATATATATATATATATATATATATATATATATATATATATATATATATATATATATATATATATATATATATATATATATATATATATATATTCAGATTGAAAGGTGTTATAAATAGAACACATATATAAGAATATTATAGCTTTCTGAAATTGCAATTAATTTAGCTTAAAATGATAAAAAAGAAACGGACAAAGAAAGACGTCTGTTTCCGATTTCATTAATCCCGTCTTGGTAATGAGAAAAGTTAATACGAAAACGGGTAATGATTCATTCCTTCGTCAGTTGCTCCAGCATTAGAAATTATTTTTTGTAAAAGAAGCTTATTATTATTATTATTATTATTATTATTATTATTATTATTTATTTATTTCAGGCGGTGTTGTCAGTGGTATTTCGGCAGAAAAAGCACGTCAGAGGACTCCTCGACCATGACCACAGAGTGGGCGTCATTTCAGGTTGTGATCACGCACTAAAAATCTTACAAATTCATGCCAAAAAATCCTTCGTTGAAATCAATTCAATTCTTAAACTCGATCCTGATCAAGATAAATCCAAGATGGCGGAGAAAACACTAGAATTTATCAAATCTCAAGTGGTTAGTTTATATATATATATATATATATATATATATATATATATATATATATATATATATATATATATATATATATATATATATATATATATATATATATATATATATATATATATATATATATATATATATATATATATATATACGTTTAATGGTTTTCTTGTTGAAGGGGTTCCAAGGCATCTTAATCGTCCTTATGGAAGCCCAGTCAGTAAATGCCCTGGCGGAGGGCATGTTTGGTCAACTCTTGAAAAGATCTGAAACGAAATGGGTATTTGCTATTCTTGACGGAGAATCTGCTGAAGGAGAACTCAATGTTCCAAAGGTTTGTGGTCTCAAATATATATATATATATATATATATATATATATATATATATATATATATATATATATATATATATATATATATATATATATATATATATATATATATATATATATATATATATATATATATATATATATATATATATATATATATATATATTGTATATTCAATTTTACACTTGTTAAACGAAGTGCATTTGACATTCGAAGTAGTGTTAGTTGTTATCCAATGAGAGAGAGAGTCTCTCTCTTTTTCTTTTTCTCTTTCTTCTCTTTTTCTTTCTCTTTCTCTCATTTTCTTTCTCTCTCTTTCTCTTTCTCTCTCTCTCTCTTTTTTCTCTCTCTCTCTCTCTCTCTCTCGATGATTCAGTAAACAAGAACAAAACACTTGTGTTTTCAGTGTTTTGAACTCAG
>SEYY01021536.1:105000-117331 GCA_009176605.1 Armadillidium nasatum
AAGACATACTCGGAGGACAAAGAAAAAAGTAGGAACGTACCTTTTGATTACCTGCAAATTCAGGAATACCCACACGATGACGGTATCATTAAAGAAATTTTGATGACTCATCAGGTGAGTTTTAGACAGCGCCCTTTCTCTTAATTCATAAAATTTCTTTAAGGAATGTGAAGATAACAGATGTCTTTAAAGTCTATTAACTTCTTTAAATCATAACTATTGTTTTAATAATTATAAACAAGTGATCCGTCTCTGAATTAACTTCATATTTAAAAAAAAAAAATCATTTATTAACTGTAGTACTTCGTTTGTTTAACGATATGGTGTTGACAGACTCATTCATGATAACATCTAGTATACAGTTTTAAATTGTTAAGAGATCTAATTTTGGGATTGGATGATGAGCATGAGGAGATAAGTAGTTATGTTATTTTTTTTTTATACGAGAGGTGAGAAAAAGTTACATAAGGTATAAAATTACTTAAACTTCGCTCTCTCTCTACTACCTGAAAACAACGAAAATAGCACAGTCAGATAGCACCATTGCTACCTTGACAGTAAATAATAGCCTACATTCAAACTAACTTTGACGTTTGGAAGTAGTAGATAGTAGCCTACTTTTCATAATATGACGTTTGGGAGTTTCTAGTGTAACCACGAGAGAACATTTTGAAGAAAAAATATTGAATAAGCTACATTTTCTTCATCTCAAATTAGTTAACTTACAGTAATAATATCACATATATTCTTCATTTGAACAAATTTACAAACTTTTAGCGAAATATCTTTCTACTGTATAAGATATATATATCTTGCTAACGTTATAATAAGTTCACTCAAAATTAAGCCAGTAAAAGGAATATAATTTCTTTAATACTAAATAAATATATTTTCCTTTAACTTTTAGGACTGTAACAATAATGGGTTAAGTAAATTATTTAAATTTACTTTTTTCCATAAAATTTTGAAATAATTTTCGATGCTATCACTTAAAAGAGTAATCCTCTCGTCCTGTTCTTGTTTATTGTATTTTAACCAGTAAAGAAATGAACAAGTCAGAAAGATAGTGCAAGAGGATTTCACAGCAGTCAATTTGTGCTCAGAAATGGCTTTCCCGCGGTCTTCTTTCACATCTCTTTCAATTGTTTTGGAACATGAAGCAATGAACGTAATATTTTTATTTGTGTCCAAGCAAAAAAAGGCAGGAACAACAAAATACCTATTTGGGGAGGGTGAGGGGGATGAGTTAAAATTTAACTATTAATTCTTTAAATATCCTTTGAAACGTTGACGTGTTTTTTTCCTTCTGTTTCCAATATTTGTTGGAAGGATTTATTTTAGTTATAGAACTTCTCAGAGGACCCTTTTTAGGTGAAGAATAGTAAATAAAGAACTGACTTCTCCTGACGAAATTTCTTAATAATTTTTCAGTTTCGGAAACTTCCTCTCAGTAAGCAGAATAAAAGAAGAATAAAAAAAATTGTTAGTCAAAATTGCAGTGAAGGTCTCAACTTATATACCCCTCCGTCATATTAATTAGTTAAATCCATGCAATAATTTAAATTTATTTCTTTTTAGTGAGGTCCTTATTCTTATTTTTAACTTTATATTTCTGTATTTTGAAACAATAAAGGAATTTGAATATGAACGAAAACTTAGATAATTCTGTCTCATTTCTAACAATATTAAACAACTGAATACTAACAAGGAAACAAAATTTTTTTTGGAGTTCAATACGTCATAATTATGTTGATTTTACACATTATAATTTTCATGAAATTATAATACAAGCTTTTTTTCATTAGGATTATGTGAGTCGAGCTTGGGCCCTTTCTGTTCTGATTATTTCATGTGTAGGAATTATTTCATCTCTTTACATTGGAGGCTATGTGGCTGTAAAGTATTGTGATGGCACTATCACAGGACCACAAGTAAGACTTATTTTGGTGTTAATCATAAAATTTAATTAATTAAACGTAGTGTCAGTAGTGTTT
Organism: Armadillidium nasatum; assembly: GCA_009176605.1. Taxonomy (NCBI): domain Eukaryota; kingdom Metazoa; phylum Arthropoda; class Malacostraca; order Isopoda; family Armadillidiidae; genus Armadillidium; species Armadillidium nasatum. The sequence continues at coordinate 106,995 of SEYY01021536.1, forward strand.
CAAGTTTAATTTAAATAAAAGTTGATGATAGTTAAATTTATATAAAGTTTGATTTTTAGTTGCAGATCTAGAAATTCAATGATATTTTAAAACGATTTATTATTGAGAATTTTTCAATGTACCAATTTGTAATTAAAATCGGAAGTTGAGTGTTTTCCTGTTTGTCGTATATTAGTCGATTATTTTCGTTATCTTTTTTTTTATATATAAGTAATTGTAATACGATTTCTATTTTACAGTTTCTTGGAAGTCTGTTGCTTCTAGGTGTTATTTGCGTTTACGGTTCCTGCGTTGTTTATATACTGCCAGTATCAACTGTAATTTGTCATTTAAGAACATGGCTCCCAAATATGGCTTTGACTCTGTGTTCAAGCGTTCTTTTGGTCAAGGGAATGCAGTTGAGAGCTCTTATTTCTGTTGGACTTGGTGGAGAGGTATATAATTCTTAATATTTTTTAATTCCTAATGGCTTTAGTATTTGCCAAAGTTTATATATGGCATTTTTGTTAGGAGTAGTCATTTTATTTCTCATAATTTAAAAAAATTATTTGCATAACTTGCTGGTCTCTTCACATAAGATATCAAAATAATATAAAAACTTATGTTAACAGGTTTCTCAAGTAAATTTATGCATTAGTCTGATATTCATGATGGGGGTCCAAATTGCGATCACGCTTGTAGGTCATTTGGAAGTTATCAAAGACACGACTTCTACTCCGCTTATTGAATTGGATGCAAATGGGCTTCGGCACTGTAAACGTGATACTCTCGCCACAGCCTTTTCTCAAGGTTACATAGTTGTGCTTCTACTTTTCGGATTCATTTTCGGGATGTACAACAGAAATATAAGCAGAAATCACAATGAGGTACGTTTTGTAAAAATTAAGTAAATAATTTCCGGACTACATTTTGAATTATATTAGTTGTTTCTGACTTTAATATTTTGAATCTTTCTTGGTTACCAAGGTCAAGTACTGAAATGTATCGATAGTTAGAAGGTTTATCTAGTTCCATAAGCTTTCGTAATTAAATTACAATAAAGATGCATATTCCACGAAGAAGCCAAACAATAAAATAATTGTTCTTTCAATGAAGGTAACTTTTCTAAAACAAAAATTATTATTATTTTAGAGTCGATGGCTTATGATAGTGTGCGGGGTCTCAACCCCAATTGTATTCGCATGGTCCCTGATGAACTTTTTCGCTCCTGCGTGTCTTGAGCCTCCAACAACTTGTGCCGCTTGTATTATTCTGGCCACTCTTATTCTCGTTGTTGTATTTATTCCAAAAATGAAAGTCATTGCTAGTCGATTGAAAGATTTCAGGTAAAGATTTTGTTTAAAAAAATTTTTTTAATCAGATTTAAAAATTGAATTCGCGTTGTATTATTTCTATTCAACCTATTTTTAGAGTTAGAATTAATATTTTTCTCCTAATTCATTCTTTTATAGCCACTTGATTTTTTTATTTCAGGCACAAACGTCTTTCAGCTGCCCCATCTTTGTCAACAATTTTTACCCAACTTGATTTTCCACATCATCCTCCATTACAACCTCCGGCTCCCTTTTGCGATCCACCTCACAAAAATTATGCTTCAAGCGATATAACAACGTTAAGGTCATCATACCGCGGAGATGGAAATGTAAAAATGTACCCCTTCGATCCGTCTACCTTAAGAACTTGGCGAGATCATATGGAAGAATCTCCTTGTATCCAAAGACCTCCAGCACCCCCACCCCCTCCACCTCCTGTGAGGAATCCCATTTATTATGGCTCATCTAATTCTTGTTACCCATAGAAATTTAATAATTTAAAGAAGGCACCTTTATAGAATGACTTGCACTCATTCAGACAGCTATTATTTGTTTGAAGAACCTCCCTCGGTAGCGCTACTTCATATCCCGAAAGCAGTAACAGTAGCCCTTGCGCATTAAACTGTTGTTCCATTACAATGTTTTACCATACTTAATCTAATGTAATTTTGAATTCGTTATTCATTTGAAAACATTTTAAAGAGATTTTAAAAATTAATACGAACTATTTTTATGTATCTTTTTAATCACATAGTAAAATATTCTCTTCATCAAGTAGATTGTTTTAAAACGTGCTACAAAATCAGATCTATCATAATATAGTTGTAAATATATTAGTTTTATTCAAAGAGTATTCATATGGAGAGATATTAGATACAAAGATTAGATATAAATCGAATATGTATCTAATCCGTTTCGATTCACTTGTTAACAAACACCTCTTACCTTCCATCCAATTTTGAAGATGAAATTTCAATTCAACGGAGTCCACCGAGTATTTAATGGCGTCCTATTTGAACGAGGATTGTGAACGTTGTGAAAGGATTTTATGAGTGTTTAACTAATAAACAATATAAGGCGGTCGACATAAATAAAAAATGTAAATAATATTCCAGTGCTAAAGTTAAGGATTTTATTTCATATATGAAGCTTCTTTTTAATTACCCATCTGGTTAAAGTCATATTTAATTAATTTTATTTATCTAACGATGTACGTAATATATATATTATATTTTAAGTAACTTACATTTACCATATGAAAAAATTATTATGTGAATAAATCGCATATTTTATTTACTGAAAGTTCTTAACTACATTTTACAAATATTTGATTCTAATTGTTAAAAACAAAAAACACTTTTCTGAATGACTGTGTAAATTTTGAGCTTGAATTTTCTGTGTTTAATTAATATTATTATTATTAAATTATTTACACTTACGAATGCGGTTATGAGTCAATATTTAATAGAACTAATTAATTATATAGTATGTTTAACATAATTACTGGTAATTATTCATTTAGTGTGAAGCTTTACTCATTTATTTCAAAATGTATACATGTTTTTATTGGTGCTATATATATATATATATATATATATATATATATATATATATATATATATATATATATATATATATATATATATATATATATATATATATATATATATATATATATATATATATATATATATATATATATATATATATATATATATATATATATATATATATATATATATATATATATATATATATATATATATATATATATATATATATATATATATTCTCTCCCTATAATAAAATTTAATGAAGAAAATTTCATTTTTTGTTTCTAGTTTGAAATCCTTTTCATTTCCCGAATATTTTTATTACAAAAAAAAAAAAAAAACTTTTAATATGATTATAAAATGAATAGAAATGCTTAAATTTTTTAAATTTTTCAAGTATGGTTGAAATTAATCAAATTAATAGCTTCGATTGTTCTCAGAATATAATTTAATTAATTCTATCTTCAGAAAGTTTAGGAATTCTTTCGAATTGCTTCGTCATTTGGGAACTTATTACTCAAGAAATTGGAATTGAATACCGAGAGTTGACATCAATCTACTAAGGATAATAGTTTGTGCGTGTGTAATCTTCTGCAGTTTATAAAAACTAATCTAACTTTAGGTATGAAGACTGCTGGTAAGATGTTGAGTAACTTTTATTTTTCTGCTGTGGTAGAGATAGAAGCGTTGTATATACTTCACAGCAAACTTTTCACACCAGTAATCATCATCTGTTCTACAATAACATATCTTGATGTATTTTTATAGTCTTTATTCCTTAATTAGTTTCTACTTTGTATACCCTTCCATCACCATTTTATTTATTTATTTTTGTACAACTTATTTTCTATTTTTTTTAAAGTTTTTTTTACATACACTTTATATTTGTCAATAATGCATATGTAATTATTCCTTTTTATTGTAAAATTAGGAGCCTCTGCCAAATGGGAGTGTACCCTTACATAGTGTATAGAAAATTACAACCTAATATCAGGTTTGGTCATCTTCAAAGAGCATCCCCTCCGCTTAGAGTGGATTATTTAGAATAAAAGGGCTGTATTCATCCCTGTGAAGAGCCCCATTTCTTTACCTAAATTTTTTTTACCACCATTATATATATATATATATATATATATATATATATATATATATATATATATATATATATATATATATATATATATATATATATATATATATATATATATATATATATATATATATATATATATATATATATATATATATATATATATATATATATATATATATATATATATATATATATATATATATATATATATCTCAGGAGAGGAGCCTTCACGCAGCAGAATCGACCTCCGAATTCCATTGGAGCTTCTGATGCAACGGCTCCACGGAACAAGGAAGCAATGCCTCCCCACCCAAGCTCGGGGTCACGTGCGAGGAGAGCTCGCCTCGCCGCAGTCCGGAGAAATCCGAGATCAATCAAGCAACTGTTTCTCAACACACTCCTAACGTTTTTTCACCATTTTTCCACTTCAGGAGGAGACTAGGCTGGCTTGTCTCCTCCTCCTCCTACTAAGAGACGGCGACATAGAGAAAAACCCGGGGCCCGTGGTCTGGAAATGCCCCATCTGCAGCAGAATAGTCAGGAGGGACTCAATAAAATGTAACAACTGTCACAAGTGGATCCACAGACAATGTTCCCCCTTTCAAAGACTCTCACCTTCAAACCACAACTGGAAATGTCAAATATGCACCCCCCCAACCACCTTAAACCCCATCATCCAAAACTCCCCCAACACTTCAATAAACATTCCTACAAATCAACATAAACGGCCTCCACAATAAACACCAAGAACTAGAAGCATTCCTACACAAGCACAACATCCACATAGCACTAATACAAGAAGCCCACCTACCAATAAATCAATCCCCACCAACCTTTCTACAAATATGACTCCATCTACTCTCATCACACGCCCAACAATCATTCACTACTAACCCCCTTTCACAACTCTAACTTACTCCAACACATCCCGACAACACACTAACACAAACTGACAATACATCAAAAATCCAAGCTTTCTCAATAATAACAAACAAAACTACGCACAACATTATAAATCTATACATACCTCATCAAACATCCACACACTGTCCCATAAATTACTCACCTAACTTCACCACAATAACAAATCTCTTGATATGCGGAGACTTCAACGCCCACCACCCGACTTGGTACAAAAACCAAGACCCCGACTCAAGAGGAAACCACATTATCACCCACTTAGAACATCTTAACATCCTAAACAACAAAAACCTCCACACCAGAATCCCACCGCAAACCAACCAATCCCCCACATTCCCAGACATCACCTTCTCTCCAAACATCCACCCTCTCCTACAATGGACCACAGAAACCGATCTAAACTCCGACCACCTACCAATAATTATAAAATACCACATTAAAAACAAACCCACATCACAAATCAAAAACTACATTTACCAACTACAAAAAAGCAAACTGCACCAACTACATAGATGAAAACCTTTACCAACCAATCTTCCCTCAAATCAGCAATCAAACATCTCACCCTCACAATCCAGAAAGCAGCCAACATCTTTCATCCCAAAAGGTCACATTAAAAAATACAAACCAAACCTTACTCCCGAAATCACTTCTCTCATAAAACAAAGAAACGCACTTAGACTCCAAAACAACCCCACACAACACACCAAAACACAAATAGAAAACCTAAACAACCAAATATCAATCCAAATAAAAACTCACACAACCAACAACTACCAAAACTACCTCGTTAAAACTTGGACAACACAAACAGCAAACGTCTTTGGAAAACAATCCACACCATACACAATACAAAAAACAACCCACCACCCACACACGAAACATTAACAAATCCTGCAACACAAACCCCACTGACCCCCAAACAACATATCAACTTACTGGCCACACATTTCGCTAAACAAAGCCACTTATCCACTCACCCCCAAAACAGGAAGATAATAAAAAAACTGAAAAAACTACACAATAACCAAAACAACTTAATCTTCATCACTCCCACAAACACACTAAACACCATCAAAAACTCTCCAGCAACAGGACCAGACAACATATCAAACATACACCTAAAACACCTATCCAACCACACACCTAACCACCATCTTCAATAAATCCATCCAACTCAACTATATCCCTCCCCAATGGAAAAAAGCACTAATCATACCTAAACTAAAATCGGGCAAAGACCTATCAAACCCCTCCTCATATCGCCCAATCTCCCTCTTATCCACAATCTCAAAACTACTTGAAAAACTAATACTAAATTCTATCCTCCAATTCATCCCACCACAAAGCTTCCAACACGGTTTTAAACCCAACCACTCCACCACCACAGCACTCACCAAAAAAAAAAAAAAAAAAAATATATAATATATATATATATATATATATATATATATATATATATATATATATATATATATATATATATATATATATATATATATATATATATATATATATATATATATATATATATATATATATATATATATATATATATATATATATATATATATATATATATATATATATATATATATATAACAAGAGTATTGAGACTACAGCCGCAAACATATAACTTTATTTACAAAATTAACATCGACGTTTATTTCTTTTTGTTTTTTCCGTTTTCTTCCAGTTCTGAAGATGATCTCAGAGAGGACGAAACGTCGATGTTAATTTTGTAAATAAAGTTATATGTTTGCGGCTGTAGTCTCAATACTCTTTGTAATATATTTGAAGTTTTCAAAAAACAAATCCTTTCATCAATATATATATATATATATATATATATATATATATATATATATATATATATATATATATATATATATATATATATATATATATATATATATATATATATATATATATATATATATATATATATATATATATATATATATATATATATACCTTACTTTTTTTTTTTTTTACCTTTTCACCCCCTGACCACCCCACGCTGGTGTGGACACATTTCGCTAATGAAGCCGCCCACCGCAGACGGCCTCCTCCAGAGATCATTCAAGGCTGAGATGTCCCAGAAGATTCTGGGGCGAGAATTCGAAGGACAGAGTAACAGGAAGTGCAACACGGTCTCCGGGGCCTCTCCGCATCTGGTACAAGTGGGAGATGTTGTCTGGTTTATATTGTATTTGTGTTTGTATTGTTGTAAGTTTGGGTGGTGCCCACATCTCAGCCTTGATAGGGAGATTTGTGAGTGTCTTGGAAGGTTGTTGAAGTCGGGATTTATTTCGGGAGGGTGTGTGTTAAGAATGTTGTTTGGTGGTCTGTTTGTCAAGTAGGAATGTGTTAGTTGAGTGTGAATATGTTTGGTTATTGTGGTATTGGGAGGGGATGGGGGATGTGATTTAGGATTGGTTTGTAGAAGGTAGCTGTGGATGATGGTGGTTGTTTTAGTCTGTGTTCGGTAGGATGTAGGAGAGTTTGGTGGCATGGGTGTGTGGGTAGAAGGGTTTTTGCGTAGAATTGAGTGCCTATCATTTCGAGGTGGTTATTTAGAGGTAATATTTTGGTTTCATTGTGTAAGTGTTGTTGAATGATTGTGGGTGTGCATCCGGCAATTGTGCAGAGGGCTCTATTTTGTGTTTTTTGAAGTTTCTTTAAGTTTTGTTTGGAGAGCATTGGGTGCCAGACAGGGGAGGCATAGTTGATGGTAGGGCGGATAAATTGTTTGTAGATGGAAATTGAGGTTTGTATGTTGTTGTTAATGTCTGTGTTGGCCACTGTTTTGAGAATGTTGAGTTTTCTGTTTGCGGCTGTTGTGGTGTTTTGGATGTGTTTGGTGAAGGCGAGGTGGGTGTCGAAGGTTAGGAAAAGAATTTTTGGAGTTTTGTAGAGGGGTATGGGTGTGTTATTTAGGAGAACTTGTGGGTGGGTGTTGGATAGGTGTCGGTCTGTTGTTATGAGGGTTATGGAGGATTTGTTTGGGGATTCCGTCATCCGGTTTTCTGTTAGCCATGTTTGAATTTGTGCTAAGTAATTTTGTGATTGTTGTTGCGGTATCGAGATTTTCGTGGGTGGTGGCAATAGTTATATTGTCGGTGTATGATGTAATGTGTGTGGGTGTGGTTTGGGGTTGAGGAAAATCTGCTGGGTATAGGTTAATAGTGTAGGGGATAGTATGGCTCCTTGGGGTACACCATTTCTTATGTTTATGGTCAGAGATTTTTGGCTGATGTTGTATTTGGGCGGTTCTTCCTGATAGGAAGTTGGCTTTCCATTTCTTGGTGTTTGTTGGGATGTTGGATTGGAGAAGTTTGTGGATTAGATTGTGTCTCGGGACAGTATCGAAGGCTTTGTTTATGTCTATTGCTATTAATATTGTTTTGTGAGTTGGTTTTGGTTTAGTCCGTTTATTATTGGTTGGATGATGTTGGTGAGTGCAGTGGTGGTGGAGTGGTTGGGTTTAAAACCGTGTTGGAAGTTTTGTTGTGGGATGAATTGGAGGATAGAATTTAGGATTAGTTTTTCAAGAAGTTTTGAGATTGGTGGATAAGAGGGAGATTGGGCGGTATGAGGAGGGGTTTGAAGGGTCTTTGCCCGGTTTTAGTTTAGGGATGATTAATGCTTTTTTCCATTGGGGGGGGATATAGTTGAGTTGGATGGATTTGTTGAAGATGGAGGTTATGTATGTGATTGTGTGGATAGGTGTTTTAGGTGAATATTTGATATGTTGTCTGGTCCTGTTGCTGGAGAGTTTTTGATAGTTTTAATGGTGTTTTGTGTGTTTGTGGGTGTGATGGCGATTTAAGTTGTTTTGGTTGTTGTGTAGTTTTTTCAGTTTTTTGATTATTTTCCTGTTTTGTGGGTGGGTAGGTAAGCTACTTTGTTTAGCGAAGTGTGTGGCCAGTAAGGTTGATGTGTTGTTTGGGAGTTAATGGGGTTTGTGTTGTGGATTTGTTGGATGTTTCGTGTGTGGGTGAAGTGGGTTGTTTTTTGCGTTGTGTATTGTGTGGATTGTTTTCCAAAGACGATTTTGCTGTTTGTGTTGTCCAAGTTTATAACGAGGTAGTTTTGGTAGTTGTTGGTTGTGTGAGTTTTTATTTGGGTTGATATTTTGTTTAGGTTTTCTATTTGTGTTTTGGTGAGTTGTGTGGGGTTGTTTTGGCGTTTTAAGTGCGTTTCCTTTGTTTTATGAGAGAAGTGATTTCGGGGGAGAGGTTTGGTTTGTATTTTTTAATGTGGCCTTTAGGGATGAAGATGTTGGCTGCTTTCTGGATTGTGTGGGTGAGATGTTTGATTGCTGATTTGAGGGAGGATATGTTTGTAATTTCGTTTGTTGTGAGGTTTTCGTCTATGTAGTTGGTGAAGTTGGTCCAGTTTGCTTTTTTGTAGTTGGTAAATGTAGTTTTTGATTTGTTTGTGGGTTTGTTTTTAATGTGGTATTTTATAATTATTGGTAGGTGGTCGGAGTTTAGATCGGTTTCTGTGGTCCATTGTAGGAGAGGGTGAATGTTTGAGGAGCAAAAGGTGAATGTGGGGGATTGGTTGATTTGCGGGGGATTCTGGTGTGGAGGTTTTTGTTGTTAAGGATGTTGAGATGTTCCAAGTGTTCGATGAATGTGGTTTCCTCTTTGAGTCGGAGGCTTGGTTTTTGTACCAGTCGGGTGGTGGGCATTGAAGTCTCCGCATAATCAAGGAGATTAGGGAGGTTTGTTATTGTGGTGAGGTTAGGTAAGTAGTTTGATGGACAGTGTGTGGATGTATGGTGTGGTATGTATAGGTTTACTATGTTGTGCGTAGTTTTGTTTATTTCTATTGAGAAGGTTTGGATTTTTAGATGTGTTGTCAGTTTGTGTTTGCATGTTGAGAGGATGTGTTGGAGTAATTTATAGAGTTGTGGATGAGAGTTAAGAGTTTGTGATGGTTGGGTTTGTGTTGGGAGTAGATGGAGTCGTATTTGTAGAAAGTAGTGGGGGAGTAGTTGGTTGGATTAGTGCTATGTGGATGTTTGTGTTTGTGTAGGAATGTTTCTATTTCTTTGTGTTTGTTGTGGAGGTTTATATTTTATATATATTATATTATATATATATAATTATATAATATATATATATATATATATATATATATATATATATATATATATATATATATATATTTAATTTTTTTAGGTAAGAAATGGGCTCTTCACAGGGATGCATACAGCCCCTTTATTCTAAATAATCCACTCTAAAAGGGGATGTTTTGAGATAACCAACCTGATATTAGGTTGTATTTTTCTATACACTATGGCAGAGGATTCTGCATATATATATATATATATATATATATATATATATATATATATATATATATATATATATATATATATATATATATATATATATATATATATATATATATATATATATATATATATATATATATATATATATA
>SEYY01021537.1:0-10000 GCA_009176605.1 Armadillidium nasatum
GAATCGAGACTAAAATTTTTAATTTCACACAAGGATTATCAAATATTAATATTTCGAATATAGTCAATGGAAGTCTTCCACAGAAAGTTATTGTAGGGATTGTAGAACATGAAGCATTTTCTGGTCATTATAAAAAGTCTCCTTTTAAATTCACTCATTTTGGACTTAGGGCCATCAGTTTACATGTAAACGGTCAACCATTCGGCCGAAGTTATGAGATGATGTACAGTGGGGAGAGCCCCTTATGTTCACGACCATTTTATGATTTAATCTCGAATACTGTGTCTTGTGGGGATAACGGTACAGGCATTGATTTGAAGTCTTATGTCGAGAATAGTAACTTGTATGCTTATGATCTTACACCCGATCTTTCAGCTTGTAATGCTTTTCATCTCAACATTGTAAGAAAAGGCACTTTGGGAATAAGTTTAACTTTTGACAAAGCATTGACCTCTCCTATCTCGGTCCTGGTATATTTGGAGCATCCTCAACTGATTGAGATTGATCGTGTAAGAAACATTATCTTGAATTATTAAAGATGAATGAAGAAGAAATTTTAAACGTTTTTAAAAATGAAAAAAGATTTTTAGGCGTGTTTGCCTGTGACGAGCTCGCCTCAGTGAAATTAGAAATAGATTCAGGACTTATCTTCAACACCTCACCTCGAATTGTCAACAGTGGACATTGGATCTCAGTTTATAAAAGAAAAAATAATGATGTTTACTTTTTGGATTCATTAAATTTTGATTTTATGTTAGACCATTCTGATGTGACTCGCTTTTTTAAATATAATAATATTCATCATGTAAAGAAGATGTGCTTTCCTGTACAATCCTCTTCTTCTAAATTGTGTGGAATATACTGTATTTATTTTATAAAATGTTTTTTAAAAAATAAATCTTTTAATGAGATTATAAATATATTTAATATTAAAAATTTGTATATGAACGATTTTATTATCACTGATTACGTAATAAATGAAATAAATTAGTCAGGTGTTTACATTTTTCCTTTTGATTTATATATATATATATATATATATATATATATATATATATATATATATATATATATATATATATATATATATATATATATATATATATATATATATATTATATTCGGAAAAACATCTGTGTATTGTCTTTGGAATTTAAAATATTTTGGGGGGGATGGGGAAAAAAGATTAACATTTTTTCAGAGATTATAAGGTCGAGCATTTTTCCAAAGTCACCGTATATATATATATATATATATATATATATATATATATATATATATATATATATATATATATATATATATATATATATATATATATATATATATATATATATATATATATATATATATAATATGAAATAAAACAAAAAAAAAATACGAGTAAAAACATTTTTCTCGGAAGAAGCATAGAGTTCTCTTTAGCACAGCTGTAAAAGCCTCGACCCTCCGACGAAAAAAGTTGGGTGTTCAATCCTGCTTTTCATAAGTTTTAAAGTAAAAAGACTTTCTCTTAAAATAATTTTGGAAATTTATTATTATTATTTATTATTTATTATTATTATTATTATTATTATTATTATTATTATTATTATTATTATTATTATTATTATTATTATTATTATTTTTAAAATACAAAGTTTGAAAAAAAAAAAATTTAAGCTTTTATATATATTATGGTTTCTATGGTAACTCATATCTAAATTTTTTCCGTTTAAAGTAAAAAAGACTCTCTCAAAATAATTTTGGTAATTTATTATTATTTTTTATTATTATTATTATTATTATTATTATTATTATTATTTTATTATTATTTTTATTAAATTATTTTATTTTTTAAAAATAAAATAAAGTTTTTTTAAATATAAAAAAAAAAAAAAAAAAAAAAAAAAAAAAAAAAAAAAAAAAAAAAAAAAAAAAAAAAAAAAAAAAAAAAAAAAAAAATAAATTTATTTTTATTATTATTATTATTATTATTTATTATTATTATTATTATTATTTTTATTATTATTATTATTTTTAAAAATACAAAGTTTGAAATATATTAAATAAATAGTTCAAATATATATGAAATATAACAAAAACTCGCAAAGTCGAAAAAAAAAAAAAAAAATACGCGTAAATAAATTTATTTCTCACAGAAGAACTATGGAAGCTTCTATGGTCTGGTCGGTTTAGAATCGACCGCGATCTTAGAGTCGAGAGTTCAAACCCGCTTTTTTCAGAATTTTATCGTTCAAAAGAAATGTATTTATTATTATTTATTATTATTATTATTATTATTATTATTATTATTATTATTATTATTATTATTTATTTTTAAAAAAAATTTTTTTAAAATATTTTAAAAATAATTTTTTTTTTTTCGTTCAAATTAAAAGAAAAATAATAGTTCCCGTATTAAACTTGAAAAAGAAAACTTGAATCGTTCAGAGTAAAGAAAAACGTCAACTAAATTATTTATTATTTTTATTTTATTATTATTATTATTATTATTATTATTATTATTATTATTATTATTATTATTATTATTATTTTTAAATACAAAGTTTGAAAATATATATAAATAAATGAAAAAAATATAAGCTTTTTATATATATATATATATATATATATATATATATATATATATATATATATATATATATATATATATATATATATATATATATATATATATATATATATATATATATATATATATATATATATATATATATATATATATATATATTATGGTTTCTATGGTAACAACAAATGTATGGACCTAACGCGAGCGCGCGCGAATAAACCACGAATATCCGGGGCGGCCGCGCCCCCCGTCGCGAAGGGTCACCCAACCCCCCCTCCTCCCCCCCGCGAATATAAAAGGAAAAACATCAAAGTCTACCTCATAATAACAAAAGTCGAAAAAAATTTGAAGGGATAAATACAACAATTCGTTTTTTCTATACCAAGTTCGTCTTAGCGCAATGGTAGAGTGATGGATTTTAAACCAAGAGACCCGGGTTCAAATCCCCATTTCTGAAGTTTTAGTTGTGCTCGCTTCGTTCGTTCGTTCATTCGTTCATTCGTTCCTCTCTGGAAATTTCGAAGTAAGAGGAATGACGTCATGAACAAAAGGAAGACGGGGATTGGTCGGAAAATAGCAGCCTATGACGCTGATTGGTCGGAAAATAGCAGCCTGTGACGTCACCAATCTCATCCAAAGACGCTGATTGAACGGAAAATACCAGCCTATGACGTCACCAATCTCATACAAGAAATAAACTCTGACGTCATAACATACAAAAATACCCTCAACCTAGAACGTGAGACACGCGAGCGCGGATACATCAAACAAAAGCCGACAAAACAAAAGGATTAAACAGGTAAGATTAATTAAAATAACATGATTACATCAAAGATAAAAAGATCAACATGAAGATAAGACGGATTATCTGATTAAAAACAACTCACAAAGGTACGTGAAGTCCCCTCGGGGGCAATTTCCCCTCAGGGGGGGCGGGGTTTCCCCTCAAGGGGGCGGAGACCCCCAAAAAAGGGCTCAGGAAAGAAGCTGGTTTCCCCTCAGGTGACGTCATGGATTTCCCCTCAGGCTGCTATCTTCTTCACTAACTACTATATATATATATATATATATATATATATATATATATATATATATATATATATATATATATATATATATATATATATATATATATATATATATATATATATATATATATAAATAAATAAAAAAAAAAAAGTAATAAAGAATTTGGCAAATTTTTGAATCCAAAGTTGCATAAACTTCACTCGACCTCTGGATTTAAAAATTTGGTTATTATTATTATTATTATTATTATTATTATTATTATTATATTATTATTATTATTATTATTATTATTTATTATATTATTATTATTATTATTATATTATTTATTATATTATTATATTATTATTATTATTATTATTATTATTATTATTATTATTATTATTATTATTTTATTTTTTTTTTTTATTATTATTATTATTATTATTTGATTTTCGATGAGAAACTTTCCTTCAAAAACCACGTAAATAGTCTTATTAGCAAACTTGCATATGCTACTTATGCATTCCTAAAGATAAGAAACTCTATTCCAAAATATGTACTAAAAAACCTATATTACAGCCTTGTTTACCCTCACCTACTATACAATTTACCAGTATGGGGATGTGCAAGTAAATATCTGCTACAACCCTTAATTAAACCACATAAAAAATAATTCGTATAATATCTGGATCACGCAATTACTATGAACATACAAGCCCACTTTTCAAACAATTATCCATACTCAAACTACAAGATATGCTCACTCTTACAATGACTACACAAATTTTCAAAACTATAAACGATTGTCAAATAAATTTCTGTCAAATTTAATAATGTATAACTAAAATGTAAGAAAACTAAATTTGCGCAGCACACGCTCACATACACTAAGTAAAACAAAGTACACATTAACCAAATCTCGGAGAGCTATATCATATAATGGCATTGAAAAATGGAATGATCTTCCAAAAAAACATTCAGGAACTAGCAACACTTCCCACATTCCGTAAACATGTCAAAAATCACCAGCTATCAAAATACAAAAATACCCGACCTAACCACTCAGCTCCACACTAACTCAAAATCTCAAAATTTATTATCACTATTATAGTAACAATTTTTAGTATTATTACGGTTCATATTATTATAAATATTGTCATTATCATTTGCGAAATTAATATTAATATTATCATTGAATTTATTATTGTTAGTCATATTTTTATATATTATTATTATTATTATTATTATTATTATTATTATTATTATTATTATTATTATTATTATTATTATTATATTATTATTATTATTATTATTATTATTATTATTATTATTATTATTATTATTATTATTATTATTATTATTATTATTATTATTATTATTATTATTATTATTATTATTATTTATTATTATTATTATTATTATTATTATTATTATTATTATTATTATTATTATTATTTATTATTATTATTATTATTATTATTATTATTATTATTATTATTATTATTATTTATTATTATATTATTATTATTATTTATTATTTTTATTATTATATTATTATTTAATTATTTATTATTATTATTATTATTATTATTATTATTATTATTATTATTATTATTATTATTATTATCATTATTATTATTATTATTATTATTATTATTATTATTATTATTATTATTATTATTATTATTACTATGATCATTATTACTATCCTTATCGCTGTAATAATTGTTAGCCTACAATTATCTCAGTATTAAGGTTGTTATAGAAGTTTTTTATTTTTTATTTTTTTTTTTTATTTTTATTTATTTTTAGGCTAAAATTGCGACCATAATGTATTATAAAATTAATTATTATTATTAAATTTACAATATTCAAAATTTGGAATATTATACAATGTATGCTATTATGTATAATCTTAATGGGCTCAAAGGAGGCATTCGTCTTCCCAGAAGCCCATTTCAGTTCAGTATCAAAACATGTAAAGTAAACGACACAATATTTGTATATGTAAATTTGTAACTGAAAAAATAAATAAATATTAAAGATTATTTTTAGTAATTTTCCTTTTTTTAAAAATCCTTTAGTGCGTATTTCTATAGATAAAAAACCTATCTTGATTATCAAATATTTGTAGCTATTATTTTTATTATTATTATTATTATTATTATTATTATTATTATTATTATTATTATTATTATTATTGTTATTATTATTATTATTATTATTATTATTATTATTATTATTATTATTATTATTATTATTATTATTATTGTTATTATTATTATTATTATTATTATTATTATTATTATTATTATTATTATTATTATTATTATTATTATTATTTTAATTTTCATAAAATAAACAAATATAAATTACTTCACGCCAATATATATATATATATATATATATATATATATATATAATATATATATATATATATATATATATATATATATATATATATATATATATATATATATATATATATATATCCTTTCTCTGAATATATATATATATTATATGATGATATATCATCTCATCATAAAATTTTTTACATTAAATATATTTATATTATTTTATTATAATTATATTAAATATATTATATTTTTATAATAATATGATTTTTCATTGATTTCATAATTTGAATATTATTTTAAATATTATTTGGCAACTTCTTTAACTGACAAATATGGCTTGAGGTACTTTTTCGGTTAGGTGAATTTTGAAGAGAGACCGGGTGGAAACGATATTGAATATACATGTTTTAAGAATACTTTAAATAAATTTAGTACTGGTTTTAATTGTGCCTTATTATCTGAGTGGTTTAATAAATAAAATATCTTAATAATATTTTTCTGATATATTATAAATAAATTGTTGATTGTTGCAGTGAGTTTGATTGCCTTGTAATTCTTATGTATAAGGTAATCATAGTGGAAGCTGAATCTTGATCTAGGTCACCTTCGGATATAACAAGGTAAAAAGAACAAATTCAACACTCACAGCTTCTCAACGTGGCGTCAGAAGTGGGATCTTCCTCGCTGCAATAATAAATTTAATAAAGAAGTAAAATAAGAACAAAGAATTATACCATCAAATGGTCATGCGATTATTTCTATGCCTTCAGACACAGCACCAAATGGCTGCCAGAGGCTCTCAGAACATAGTGCCTCACCCAATCAAAGGCATAAGATCTTTTGATATGAATAATCAAAACCACAGACCTAATGAACCAACCACTCAGGCCACATATATACCTACCATACCAAAACATTAATATAGGAATAGATAATAGGCAATTTCATGTACAGACAATAACAGGAGGCATAAGCAGTTATAGTTTTTAAGCCAGTTAACCTTTCAACCTTTTTATAACAATGATATTCAACGCTGGCTAAAACACAATAGAATTCCTTTTCATATCAAATTATACTACTTTATACTCTGTGAAGTACTGAACAATAAAAAACTTTTATCCACAGAAATAATATGTGAATTGCCTGATAATATCCATAATTCCAAATACATTTTAAATAATCAAAGAAATAATTATAAACAAAAATGCATTATCAGATAGGCAGCAGGTACAGATGTTGTAATCAGCGAATAAAATTGGATTTGAAAATCCAAAGCAATTCATAAATAAATTTAAGGAAGTATTGGGCCATAATACATATGATCATATAAATAGGACACAACCTGGGATGCTCAAAAAATATTATTTCATCAGTTGTCTCCTACAGGGGCCATATCTGTGAGAATCTACGTAAAACTCTAAAAAGACATAGAAGAATTAGCAGAAATTGTAGAAGAAGCAATGTAAGATGATCCATACGCAGAAATGAAAATAGATACCTTTTCAAAGACCTGCTTACCAGCCTGCATATTCAGCCATTGCGCCTGTTAGACAAATTGAAATGGCACAATTGGCAGAAAAGCATCCAGACAATAATAAAACAAATACATGATTTACAGATAGAGGTAAATGATCTGAAAAAACAAGAGAAACACAAAGTGGAAGTCCTCGCAGGTCCCGATCACCGTCCAGAGGAGGATATAATCCAAAATAGACCTTACTTGCTATTTTCATTACCACTTTGGCACGTCTGCTAATAGATGTGGAGGGAATGGTTGTAAATTTTCAGATGGTAATTACCAAAATATGTCGTTAAAATCGGGAAACGTCTAGAGTGGACCTCTGAGTGGTCCACAAAGAACATAAAACCACAAAAGATAACAGCTGATTGAAATGTAAACAAATCTACTCTAAAATCTCAGCAGCCTACAAATCAAAATTGTTATAAAAATAAAAGTAATGTTAAATTTAACAATTTTGTACATTGCTCGGACTATTTTAATTACCAAATTTGGAATATTAAAAATATCCTTTTAAATAGGATATTATGTGTATGAATCTAAATAATCAGTCTAAGCATAACCCAAGTGCTAAGATGGTGAAAGAGTGACGTCATAGGATCAAGATGAACCAGATCTGTGAGATCACAAGGGTATATGTGAGTTCATGAGCGTGTGCATGTGCACATGCGCACCCGTGTGTGACGTCTACCGTGGCTCGAACGGTAACAAGGGTGCCTTGCAACATTGCAATATTGAAAAGAGGATCTTGCAATAAAGATTTATCATCAATGTCACCTGTCGCTAACGCTGGCACTCCCTCGTACCGATATGCGTTGCATAAGTAAGGGTGGCACGTGCCGTTGCTAGAAATTGCTTAGAAAATGGCTAGATATACCTCATGAAAGAATGTGGAAACAGGAAGAACAAGTAGTAATAATAATGAAAACAAGTGGAGATTTTAAAACACACACACATACAAAAAAAAAATCGATAAAAATCCTAAGGGTGGCGGTTTTCCTTCAATTTTCCCTAATTTCACCCAATTTCACCTCACTCAAATATGGTCAGGAAAAGGTGTGGCCGATTTCCATTCCTCCTAACTTTCCACCAATTTTGCTTTATTCAAATATGGTCAGAAAAGAGCGTGGCCGATTTTCCCTCGTTTCCACTCAGTGCACCTGGCTTGAAAATTCGGACCTTACTAACTAACTAACTAACTAACTAACTAACTAACTAACTGACTAGCTAACTAACTAACTAACTAACTAACTAACTAACTAATATATATATATATATATATATATATATATATATATATATATATATATATATATATATATATATATATATATATATATATATATATATATATATATATATATATATATATATATAACTCTCCTGCTCTTACTAACTCTCTTCAATCTCTTTCTGCCCGTCGAATTGTTGCTTCACTCTCTCTTTACAATCGCTATTACAACGGACACTGCTCTTCTGAACTCTCACGTCGCATACCTCCTCCACTGAGAAGAGCTCGTGCGACACGCCTTTCTACACATTCTCATCCTTTCTCTGTCCAACTCTCCGACCCCAGACTTAACCGCTATGCTCAGTCTTACATATACTCTACTGGTAAAGTCTGGAACACACTCCCTTCATCTGTTTTCCCAACTTCCTTTGACTTGCATACTTTCAAACGCCGTGTATCTGGACACGTCGGACACCAACGACCATGATAATAGATCTTTCCCAACTCCCGTGGAATTTGGTAGGCCTCCGGTCTTTGCCCACAGGAGGAAACATATATATATATATATATATATATATATATATATATATATATATATATATATATATATATATATATTATATATATATATATATATATATATATATATATATATATATATATATATATATATATATATATATATATATATATATATATATATATATATATATATATATAATATATATGTTAAAACTAAGCACAATTTGGGCTTAAATTTGGGGAAACAAAAAATTTTTTAAAATATTTTCTTTCTCCTGTTCGTTTCCTTCTCTCTCTCTCTCTCTCTCTCTCTCTCTCTCTCTCTCTCTCTCTCTCTCTCTCTCTCTCTCTCTCTCTCTCTCTCCTCATGTTTAGAGAAATATTTTCTTTTCATTAAGATAGCAATCCTAAAACGCTTTCCACTTGAGTTTCCCTGAAAGCTCAGAAAGAAAGTCAATCACACGTATTTAAACCTTTGTTTACATAATAGTTTCCCCTTTCTTTTCGGGGAAACTTTATAGGCCTTCGAGAAAACCTTTACTTTCTTATCTCTTTTCCAATAGATGAAACTATTCGTTTTGTCATTAAAATGCCTCTCTCTCTCTCTCTCTCTCTCTCTCTCTCTCTCTCTCTCTCTCTCTCTCTCTCTCTCTCTCTCTGAAATCATTTTATGTCTATTTTTAAAACAAAAAACCTCCATTCCACTCCCCACCCCCTAAAAAATGGCTTTTCCTCCTTGTTTATTTACAAACACTTCGAGAGCGACTTTTGTTGAGGCTTTTTTGTCTTCA
>SEYY01021538.1:5000-12500 GCA_009176605.1 Armadillidium nasatum
TGACATTTTTTGCAAAATGCCAGAGAGAGCGTGAGGAAGAGGAACCAGAAAGATTGCGGTATTTTCTACGGGGAAAAGAGTTTTTAGTGTTGCGAAGGACAGATTTTGCACAATTTCTGGATGAAATATAAGTAGCATGACTTTCTGGAGTTTGAAGACGATGGAAATTCCTGAAGGCAACATTCCTGCGGTGGATAGCGGGAGAACAATCAGTTAAACCAAGGTTTGTTAGGTTTAGTAGAAGGGAAAGAAAATGGAATGTATGCCTCCATGCCAGAGAGAATCAACACAGTAATGCGTTCTGCACATTCCGAGGGACCCCTCCCACGGAAGCAATAATCATTCCATTAAAATCAAAGAAGTACTACCGCAAATCCGACCACTTTGCTGCATCGAACTGCCACAAACGTTTCCTTTCAATAGAAGGGGGTCTATCCTTCGGAAGACATGAAGAGATATAAGAGGATACAGAGATAAGAAGGTGATCGGAGGAACCCAGAGGAGGAAAGAGTTTAACAGTATAAGGAGAAGGATTAGAAGTTAGGAAAAGGTCTAGAATGTAGGGTTCAGCTCCTAGACGATCAGGGATACGAGTAGGGAGCTGCACCAACTGCTCAAGGTCGTTTTGGATATCGAAATGGAAGGCAAGTTCACCAGTTGTATCATGAGAGCTAAAAGAAAACCATTGGCCGTGGTGAACATTGATATCACCTAATAGGATGATTTCAGAGAAAGGAGAAGCGATAATGTGCTCTATTTTTGAGTTTAAATATTCGAAGAATTTAGGATATTAATTTGAATTAGGAGATAAATAAACAGAACGAATGAATTTAGTTGTAGAATGGCAAGAGAGCCTAAGTCATTAGGTGGAAAATTTAGAAGACTCCAAATTAGAGACCCGAGAACAAACAACATCGTTGCGCACGTATGCACAACAACCGCCTTTGGCTGAAAATTGAGGATAGAAACAATAGTAGGAAACAGAATAAGGTTTGCTGTCAGAACGCTCAAACATCTGAGTTTCGGTCAAGAATAAGAGGTGAGGTCTAGAAGAAGAAAGGTAGTGTTCAACAAAGTCTAAATTGGAGTGAAGACAGCAAATGTTGCAGAAATTAATGAAAAAAATAGACCGTGCATCAGAATATATATATATATATATATATATATATATATATATATATATATATATATATATATATATATATATATATATATATATATATATATATATATATATATATATATATATATATATATATATATATATATATATATATATATATATATATATATATATATATATATATATATATATATATATATATATATATATATATATATATATCGTCAAAGGTCAACGACACAGCCCTATTCAAGGAGATTGTGTAAGATTAAAAAGAGAATAAGAAAAACCCTTAAAGTCCCACCTAACGGAAATTTCGTAGGATAGCACAGACGTCGGCTTTAAAGTAGTTGAGATTAAATTCGGAAGCAAACACTAAAGACAGGAAGAGAATTCCAAAACACAGAGGTGGCTGGAAAGAAGGAGACATCAAAGCGAGTAAGCTCGTAGTTGCTTACGTCCACCTAAAATTTATGTTCATACTATAGACACTTCGTGCTATTACGCTGTCGCAATTGTGGAGGTATATGAGTGAACATTTCCCTCGAACATTTGCCTCTGTAATACAAACTCCGCACCAACGTTATGTCACAAAGATAAAGGGTCAAATGAATTAGAATGAGAGGAACAATTTATAAGTCTTATATCCTTTGACTCAACCCTATAAAAAAGGCGGGTGAAAAATAAGCTTTCCCAGATAACCAGATAAGAGAGCAGTTCTCCATACAAGGGAGGATAAGGCCCTTTTGGTGTAATTGCGAAGATGTAAAAAATTATCGCAGTCTCAACAGAACACTCAGCTCCTTTAAGGAAGCCCTAGTAATATTTGTGATGTGAAGTTTCCAAGATAATTATTTTTGATTTATGTGAAGGCCAAAGATGTTTCTACTGTCAGCAGGAGACACGAAAAAACCACCGAAAGAAACAGAAATTGAATATCAAAAGGAATGCGTGAGGCCAATTCCCTCGACCACCTGCCATTGTAGTACCTATAGAAAAGTCATAGCGCGCCAACGTCAAGTCGAAGAGATAGAGGGTCAAGAAAGTTTGAAAGAAGAGGACAGTTTATTAATCTTGTAGCTTTAGATTTAACTTTATCCAGAAGAGAAGAGGAGCCGGAACCCCGCCACCAAATGTGAAAACAGTACTCCATTCAAGGACGAATAAGAACCTTATATATATTTGGAGTAACTGCTCAGAAGGAAAAATTCCCGGAATCCGAACAGAATTCTCAGCTTCTTAGAGGCTGCTTTAGCAACCATTGTGATATGTGGTTTCCAAGACAATTTGTTGTTTATGTTTCGACCAAGAATGTTAGTGTTATTTACAGGTGAGATGGAAGAGCCATCGAAAAGTTGGGAGGTGTTTTTGAGACGGAGATGTGAAGAAGTTGAGTTTTTAAAGAGTTGAATTTCACGAGGTTGCCATGACCCCACCGGGAAATCCCATCCAGATGAGCAATAATAGAATCGGAAAGTTGAAGACGAGAAGCAACTCTAGAAGCAAAAGAGGGAGCAGATTTGAAATGAGTAGAAGAATGTAGAGTTGAGTCATCAGCATAAGAATTAACAGAGGTAGAAGATCGTTAATGAAAAGTAAGAATAGAGTTGGAGATAAGACAGAACCCTGAGGAACACCACAGTTGACAGAAAAGGAGGAAGAGGTCGCTCCATCTACAAGTGCCAAAATGGAACGATCTGAAAGAAAACTAGACAAGGGTAAGCAAAGAGAAGGAGGAAACCCAAAGGATGGGAGCTTGGAGTGCAGTGACGCGTGCCATATCCGGTTAAAAGCATTGGATATGTCAAGCATCACCACACAAGACTCCCCAAAGTCCCCAAGTGTAGAAGACCATAGATTTGCAAGATAGGAAAGTATATTACCAGTTGACGTCAAGCATCGAAAGCCATACAAATGATTTGAGAGAAGAGAATGAGACTCCAAATGATCCAGGAAACGAGAGTTGAAGAGAGTTTCAAAAATGTTAGATTGAACAAGTGAGAGGTATAGGTCGATAGTTAGAAGGGTCAGACAGGCTACCTTTTTTCGGGATCGGCTGAACAAATGCACGCTTCCAACATTGAGGAAAAGTATTAGTATTAAGTCATAGAGAGTAGAGCTGAACGAGGCAGATTTACAGAAGTTGTCAGAAATATTTTTGACAAGAGGCCAAAAACTTGTATCAATAGGAGAGCCATGGAGGTTAGAGCACTTCCTTTTTATGAAAGTACCTTCATCTGTTCTTATTTACGATAAGCATTGTCTCTCTCCCGAAAGGCAAGAGAATAGTTTTCATTGAACCATATATATATATATATATATATATATATATATATATATATATATATATATATATATATATATATATATATATATATATATATATATATATATATATATATATATATATATATATATATATATATATATATATATATATATATATATATATATATATATATATATATATATATATATATATATATATATATATATATATATATATATATATATATATATATATATATATATATATATATATATATATATATATATATATATATATATATATATATATATATATATATATATATATATATATATATATATATAGAGAGAGAGAGAGAGAGAGAGAGAGAGAGAGAGAGAGAGAGAGAACTCCTTTGTACACAGTCTCATCCTTTCTCTGTCCTACTCTCAGACCCCAGACTTAACCGCTATGCTCAGTCTTACATATACTCTGCTTAAGGTCTGGAACACACTCCCTTTATCTGTTTTTCCAACTTCCTTTGACTTGCATACTTTCAAACGTCGTGTATCTGGACATGTTGGCCTCCTTCCATCAGAATAAAATTTTCCAAGTCCGCTGAAATTTGGTGGACTTTGCCCAACGGAGGAGACATAAAAAAATTATATATATATATATATATATATATATATATATATATATATATATATATATATATATATATATATATATATATATATATATATATATATATATATATATATATATATATATATATATATATATATATATATATATATATATATATATATATATATATATATATATATATATATATATATATATATATATATATATATATATATATATATATATATATATATATATACTTTTAACAATTCTTATTTACACAAAAAAAAAAAAACATTGAATTGCAGAAAATGAAATAAAATGAAAAATAAAAAATAATTTAAAGAAAATATGCAAATAAAAAAATTCGTACCATTCCATCTTCGCCAAAATAAGGAATTTCAAAATATGAAGAAGCCCAACGATCCACCTCCGGCGCTTTCCAGTCTTCACTATTTCCAAAGTACTCTTTTACAATATAGGGGAGGCCTTGTTTCTCATGAAAAAAATCATAAAACCCATGACACTTACCATTTTCGCCGACTAGTAAATATCCTTTTTCGTTAAAAAAGAATCCTATTTAAAGCGATATATATATATATATATATATATATATATATATATATATATATATATATATATATATATATATATATATATATATATATATATATATATATATATATATATATATATATATATATATACACATACACATATATATATATATATATATATATATATATATATATATATATATATATATATATATATATATATATATATATATATATATATATATATATATATATATATATATATATATATATATATATATATATATATATATATATATATATATATATATATATATATATATATATATATATATATATATATATATATATATATATATATATATATATATATATATATATATATATATATATATATATATATATATATATATATATATATATATATATATATATCACGACAAATATTAAACTTTATATATATTTATAATTGTTCATTTACAAATGTCAGTGGCTTTGGATTCAAAATTTCACGTGAATGCTTGAAATTGACAAGGTGACTTATATATATATATATATATATATATATATATATATATATATATATATATATATATATATATATATATATATATATATATATATATATATATATGGAGAGGGAAGTAGCGTTTCCGAGGCGATGTGATTATCCCCCATTGGGTATATGGGATGCTAAGGGTACTTCCCATCTCATCCCGGTGCCCAATGGTTCGTTCCATTTCGCGCTCACCTTCTTCTAAATCGGAGTAAATTCTCCTTCTCGCACACAAGACATTAATACAGACACCCTTAAAGAAAATTAAGAAAAAACTAAATGATGGCCTCAACAAAAGTAGCCATGGAGAAGCCAGACATAGACCTTCATCCACCCTTCCCCCATCACCACTTTGGAGTTGGTGGCCTCCGGTAATGGGGTTGGTGCCACCAAGACATAGCTGCCGGCTTGTCCTGATGCACGGTCTATTTTTTTCAATAATTTCTGCAACATTCGCGGTCTACACTCTAATTTCCACTTTGTTGAATATCACCTCTCTTCTTCTAGACCTCACCTCTTATTCTTGACCGAAACTCAGAAGTTTGAGCATTCTGATAGCAAACCCTATTCTGTTTCCTACTACTGTCTCCATCCTCAATTTTCAGCCAAAGGCGGTTGTTGGGCATATGTGCGCAACAATGTCGTTTGTTCTCGTGTCTCTAATTTGGAGTCTTCCAAATTTTCAACCTTATGGCTTAGACTCTCTTACCATTCTACGACTAAATTCAGTTTTTCTGTTTATTTATCTCCTAATTCTACTGACTATCCTAAATTCTTCGACTATTAAAACTCCAAAATAGACCACATTATCTCTTCCTCTCCTTTCTCTGAAATCATCATATTAGGTGATTTCAATGTTCACCACCGCCAATGGCTTTCATCAGGTTCTCATGATATAGCTGGTGACGTGCCTTCCATTTCGCTATCCAAAACGACCTTAAGCAATTTTTGCATCTCTTTGATTTCTAAACTTCTCTCTTTCGGTATCAATCCTTCTCTCTGTGATATTCTCTCTAATTTCCTTTCCGGTCGTTCTATAGCAGCTGTTTTAGACGGCCACCGTTCTTCCTTTAAATCTATTAATAGGGTTCTGTCCTATCCCCAACACTTTTTCTACTTTTCATTAATGACCTTCTCTCTATTACCTCATCTCCTATCCACTAATATGCTGATGACTCCACCCTTCATTATTTCTTCCAGTTTGCAAAACGTACCACCCAACAGCAGTTGATAGACTAGAGAAGGGTAACCTTGGAGCAACTAACCTCTGATCTTTCACTTATTTCAAATTGGGGAAGAGAAAACATGGTTGTTTTCAATGCCTCAAAGACTAAATTGCTTCATCTCTCCACTCGACACAATCTTCCACACAACTAACTACTCAAGCCTTCATCTGTTCTTAATATTCTTGGTGTTTCTTTTTCTTGTGATTTTTCTTGGAAAGATCACATTACTTCTCTTTCTAAACAAGCTTCTATGAGGTTGGGTGTTCTGAGGTGCCTTCAGAATTACTTCACGCCACTCCTGTTGCTTGCTCAGTATAGGGGTGTTGTTCACCCCTGTATGGAGTATGCTTCGCAAATTTGGGGTGGTTCCACAAACACAGCTCTCGTAGGGAAGGTGGGGTCTAAGGCATTTCGTCTCATTAACTCTCCTGCTCTTACTAACTCTCTTCAATCTCTTTCTGCCCGTCGAATTGTTGCGTCTCTCTCTCTTTACTATCGCTATTACAAAAGACACTGCTCTTCTGAACTCTCTCGTCTCATACCTCCTCCATTGAGAAGGGCTCGTGCGACACGCCTTTCTACACAGTCTCATCCTTTCTCTGTCCAACTCTCCGACCCCAGACTTGACCACTATGCTCACTCTTACATATACCCTACTGGTAAAGTCTGGAACACACTCCCTTCATCTCTTTTCCCAACTTCCTTCGACTTGCATACTTTCAAACGCCGTGTCTCTGGACAAGTTGGCCTCTATCGACCATGATATAGATCTTTCCCAATTTCGGTTTAATTTGGTAGGCCTCTAGCTTTTTCCCACCGTAGGATATATATATATATATATATATATATATATATATATATATATATATATATATATATATATATATATATATATATATATATATATATATATATATATATATATATATATATATATATATATATATATATATATATATATATATATATATATATATATATATATATATATATATATATATATATATATATATATATATATATATATATATATATATATATATATATATATATATATATATATATATATATATATATATATATATATATATATATATATATATATATATATATATATATATATATATATATATATATATATATATATATATATATATATA
>SEYY01021538.1:17500-36337 GCA_009176605.1 Armadillidium nasatum
TTTTAACGAAGCTTGCATGGAAATATTTAAATTGGAATTATGAAATATAAAAAGTGCTGCAGATTTTAAAGATCTTGGAATCACTAAGACTTTAGAAAAATCTCTCTGATACTTATTTTCATCAATGAAAAATAAATAACTTTTCCATTGTGAATCTTTTCAAATCTATATCTCTAGATATTCCTTCGATGTTGTTTTTCTCGAAATAATTTATAATTTTCCTTCACTCTAAATCTTTCATTTATTCTTTCCTAACTTTTCGGCATTTAAGACAATGGCATGGTCTATTTCTTCAGTATTGTTGATGTGATTCACCCTTCTGCTTAGACCATCTGGAATTACCTGTTCACGGATAGCTTTAAATTTTATATGAAAATTAAACTATGTTAGGAGTAAAGCCCAACGAGCTATTCTCGGAGTGGAAGGTTTAAATTTAAATAGGTATTTTAATGGCTGGTGATCAGTTAGTTAAGATGGCAAATTTGTGATCATATAAATAATAATTAAAGTGTTTCACGGATTTAACTATTGCGAGAGCTTCTCTCTCCGTAACCCTTATCTTTGTTCTTGTGGAGATGATTTCCTAGAGAAATAAGCTATAGGTCTATCTATATTGTGTTTTTCTTGGGCTAGAACAGCACCAATTGGTATGTCGCTAACATCTGTGTGTAGTTTAAATGGATCATTAAAATTTGGATGAATTAAAATGGGGGAAGTACAAAGAAGTTGTTTTAATGTCTTGAAAGCTGAATTTTCTAATTCATTCCAAATGAATCTTTTGTATATTTTTTCGTTAAGTTTGTTAATGTGCAGCTTATTTCTGGAAAGTTTTTAATAAATTTTCTATAGTATCCTATCATTCCTATAAATTTTCTACCGTCTTTTACATTCTAAGGGGTTTGGTAGTCTCTTATTCCTTGAATTTTTGAAGTGTCAATTTGAATGTCTTTGTTCGAAATTATGTGACCTAAATATTTGACAGATTCCTTAGCAAATTTGCATATTTTTAGTGACAGTTTAAGGTTCGATTCTTTGTAGATTTTTAAAATTTGGTCTAAATATTTTACATGTTCTTCGAAAGATGAGCTGTATAGAACAAGATCATCCATGTAAATATAACAAAATTTACCCAAAACTTCCGAAAATAGTATAGATAAAACACGACAAGAAATGCTAGGAGCTCCGAGAAAACCAAACGTTGATATTTTAAATTGTTCTGATCTATAAAACTAGTTTTGTGTCGATCTTCTTCTGCTATCATAATTTGGTTAAAGCCTTTTACATTATCTAAAACTGTGAAGTACTTAGTCCCATTTAAAGAAGATAGAATTTCATCTACTTTCGGCATAGACATTACTTCAGACTCTTTTACTTTATTTAGTCCTCTTGCATCGTATAGAAATCTTTTTCCTCCATCTGATTTTTCTAATAAAAGAACTGGGCAATTCCAACTACTGGTGGATCTTTCAATTAAGTTTAACTGTAATATTTTGTCGATATGCTCTTGCATGATTTCTTTAGTAGACAGAAGAAGTCAATATTGGGGATTGAAAACAGGTTTTGCATCTCATGTATTTATTTTATGTTTACCTAGCTTGCATAGATCGATGTCGTCTGATGTCTTTGCGAATGCATCTTGGTTTCTTTATTATGTCTTTTATTTTCATCTATTGATCTGTTTCCAGGTTATCTAAATTTATATCATCTATATTAAAAGTATTTTCAGATTTTACAATATTTGCCACTTCTATATCTTTTTCTTGAAGAAGAAAAACATCTCCAATTTTATTCTTTCTTATTTAGTACAACGTTATAATCCATGAAATTTGCTGTAGTAAAAGGGGATTGAAGTTTATCGTTTACATTTATTTTATCATTTCCAACTTTAATTCCTTCTTTACACGATGATTCGATGACAATATTCCTCCCTTTCCATTTCCTATTTACAATTCCATATGTCTTTACAAAAGATCTAGGAGGAAGAATAATTTCTTTTCAATCTTCAGTATATTCATAGAGACATCTTCTTCCTTTGTAATTTTAAAACATTGAAATTTCTCTTCTTCAACTCCCAATATTGGATATATATGTCTATTTATCTGTGTGCACTTTTTACTAAAATCAAAAGAAACCTTACCTATGAGCTTAAGAACATCTCTTCCTATTAAAATATTACCATAAAAAGTTGTATTATCTAATATGTACTCTTGATGAATAAGGCTCACCTTCCCAATACGTAAAAATAAAGAAATTTTTTCTATTAAATTTAAATTCTCCCCTGTAACCCTTGTGGCTTGAAAATTAGGAGACTTTATAACCTTTTTCCTCAGATCCATTCCTGACAATTTAGAATAAAAAGATTTAGAAATAATACTTTTAAAAGAACCACTATCAATATAGGCTATGACATCTAAATTATCTACTATTACTTTAATAATGGAATTTTCTAAATTATCTTCAATTCATCTTGAAATTAGTTTTATGGCTCGGTGAATGGAGTTTTTCTCTGATGTAGAGTAGGACATTGATATTCTTTATGGCCTAGCTCATTACAATGATAACATCTTATATTATTGTTTCTATTACTGTATCTATTTCTATTATCATTATTATATAAACTATTTTCGCTAATTTCGTCTATCTTATTTATATACCCTCTAATACTTAGTTGTCCTTGCCTCAGATTTGTGAAGGAACTATAAGCTTCTTGTTTAGAGTTATTTACTTGGAATCCCTTGTTAAAAAAGTGACCATTTCATCAAAATTTAGATCATCTAGTTCTGGATGAGTGCTTATGTAAACTTGTGCCGTTTCTATACATAGGCATTCTAAGAAATTTATACCTTACTTACGTAGTCCCATTTTTCAAGTTTCGCTCTTATATTAAATTGATTAATGAAAGATATAAGATTAGTTTTCCCATAGAAAGATCTTAACTTACCAATGATGCTAGAGAAGTTTAAAGCTTGAGCATTTTCTTCTGCAATTATGATTTAAAAAGAAATAATAATAATAATAATATAAAAGGAAAACATATATTTTCAACCTTTGCAACTGAAAGTTTGAACCAAAAAATAAAAGTTACAACGAAATGTTCCAACAGTTTCTTATCTGCTAATAAGATGTGAAATTCTTCCACCGCTATCGCCACCAGATTTGAAATTTAACGAATCCAATCACACCAGATATGAAGTTCTTGATTCTGTTTCACCGATTATGAACTTCAGAGTCTTCCATAAGCAAAGGACGGAGGATTCATCATGATTTTTTTGTAACATAAAATCAACAACAATTCAATTTCACAAACAGGCAAGGACAAAGGAATAAAGAAAATGTAAAATTTGAAGAATAGTATAATATGAAGAGAGAAACAATAATATTATGTAATAAAATATTTACAAGGTAGCGTCAAATCTCTAGACATCTAGACATCTCAGTCTCTTTGGAAGAATTTCATTGAGTTCAACAACTATACATGTCTTGAAACATTAATTGTACATCTAATTTTGAGATATAAATGTTGTCCTGATTGAGTGATTAAAAACTGGCTTCTAATTACATCTGTTTTCTAAATCGTTTTTAATTAATTTGACTTCTCTGAAAGCAAAGATCAAATCTCTAAAATAGAGTTTATCATTCTTCACCTTATGGCCAAAGAATATCTCTAATCATCAAGAGTTAATATGATCTTGTTCTCTAAACAATTTTAGTAGAATGGATCATTCTTCACTTTAAGGCCAAAGAATCTCCCTTATCTAATGATCAAGAGTTCCATATATTCTTCTTCCAAGAATCGATTTCCAAGAGTGAATGCTTTCTGTATTCAAATTCATCCTTTTATAGCCACAAAATATTCATCGTACGTTTTTGTATTATTACTAATTATCGTACAATCCTTTATTACAAAATAACTGTAAATAATCTTACTGCAGTTTTACAAATATAAAAGGGTTTCATAATAGTAATAAATTAAACAATTAAAATATACAAAAATAATAAAGAAAATTAGTATAAATTAATAATAAAATATAATATGTAAAGGTTTAACATTATAGTAGATAAATATAACGACTACAAGTAACATAAATATCAATACAAATAAGAATCTTAATTTAGAAATGGAGACGAGATTTATTCATTCATTTTCTTTCTTTTATAAATTTGAAGTGACATGATATATTAAAAAAAAAGAACATAATATATATATATATATATATATATATATATATATATATATATATATATATATATATATATATATATATATATATATATATATATATATATAATATTAATTTACAATCACAGAATATATATTTGATTAATTATTATTAATTCATTTAATTTTTATTTAAATATTAATTAATTTTAATTTCATAATTATTAATTAATTAATAATTAATTATTAATCTGGTTGAATCACTCAAACGAATCGTAGGTAAAAATACGTAGAGGGTTCTCTTCCTCGTATAGGGCAAGACCCATGAAATTCAAACTTTTAAATGAGAGAGAGAGTATATATATATATACATATATTGCGTTATATATATATAAGATATATATTCCGTGTTATATATATAGAATTTAAATTAATATTTTAAATAGATAATAATTAAGTTGTGCGCGTGAAAGGTGGTGATATATAAGATATTATATATATTATTAATATTATTAAATGTAAATTAAATTATGTCCACTTTTTTTCAACACCTAATTGAATAAATTAAATACCTATTAAAGAAATTTTTTTAAAAAAATATCAAAGTAGCACTTAACACTGACCAAAAAAAAAATATTTTCATTTATATTTGTTTTTCATTTTAGATTCACACAGTCTGTTTATTTTAAATTTTGGTCTTTTATTTTTTTTTTAAGTTAAAAAAATTTTTAGACCAGTCTTTTGTTCAAAATTTTGCTGCTCTTCCTTTATTTATAAATTTTTTGACACACTCTGATTTGTCTCTTATCCAAAATCTTTTTTGAAAAGTTATTGAGGCAATTTTTTTTTATGTCATCTTTATTGTATTCTTTTTGATGTTTAAGCACATATCTCCCTTTCTAAAAATATATTATGTATCTATAATAATAAAAGATAAATTTAACATCATATATAACTTAACACATAGAAAGAAAGATCAAAATAAAATAAAACATGAGCAACAAAACATTATCTCAAAAAATTTCAAAGTTCTCTAACTTAAAATGTTCATACAATATCGTGATCTTAATAACATAGTTATCTCACCATCAGCAATATAAATTAATATATCCTCGATAACTTGTAAAGAAGATATCTTATCCCCAGTCTCTAAATAGCATGTAATAAGCGCTTATACATCCTAGTCATAAAGAGCGGTCCTAAATTGGGTAAATCCGAAGAGTTCTTGCCAATCAGGTTATAAACCTACATAGGAATCTTTCGCGAGACCGAACAAAATAGAACCAACTGTTTAGGTCACTATTTCTTTAATAAACATTCCACGTAACTGGTAAATAACTAAAAATGTAAAAATAAATCATATATACTCATTATTAAAATTTAATTCATACCTATATAATACACAATTCATCTAAAAAAAATATTCTTCACTTTAGATTTCAAAAAATATGAAATGGAATAAGGCTCTATTGAACGCTGAAGGATATATTAGCATACAGCCGTTTTACATTCATAATCTTTGGAAAATTCCGTTCCAGGATTGCATTCTGAAATCATAAAAGTTTTATGGTCAGAATTTCCAACTTTAAAATAACAAAAAGAAAAAGAAAAATCAATCAACCTGTCTCTCAACTTTGCTTCGTTTATATTCAAAACATTCAGTTTCGCTCCTGTTATTAAATCCGCTGCATTCTTTTGCAAAATACAATATACACCTAAATTATATATATATATATATATATATATATATATATATATATATATATATATATATATATATATATATATATATATATATATATATATATATATATATATATATATATATATAGTATATATATATATATATATATTTGGGACCCGACTTTTGGAAGGTATCAGTGACAAGTGAGGGGAAACGAAGGGGAGTATTAGTGCCAAGTGAAGGGAAACCCATGCTCTTTCCTGAGGTATTTTTGAGGGACGGATCCCCCCTGATAGGAAAAAGGGGCAGAGTCCCCTATGATGAGGAAAGTATCCCCCCCCTTTCATGGTCTTTCATGAAGTATTTTTAATCCGATAAATAATCCGGATTAACCTTCTAATTAATTATGTTAATCCCTATTCCTTGTTACAGCAATACTCTAATTTTCAGCAAGAAAATTAGGGAATGAATGGACTGAAATTTCAAATGTTGAAAGCACTAGCAAAGTAAAGATTTGCAATAATGAAATCAGAAAGAAAATTAATACATTGAACAGGAAGAGTTAGCAGAAAAGTGGATTTCTATTTTATCCTGATTATTTAGTAGGTTTTGCTGCATTCAGGATAAAAGATATAGATCTGTTTCCAAAAATTATGTTTAACAATCAATCCTGAACATATGCAAGGAGAAACAAGTAAAGTGGCAGTCTGTCATGGAGAATTGTACATTGCAAGACAATTTCCCTCCCATTTTGTCAATTTTTCTAAGCAATTTACAGAGCTGTGCTGCAAGTTCTACCTCAAATGAAGGGTATTTTGAAATTTTTCTCTTGTATGGACTAAAATTAAGGAATAGACTAGGAATTGAAACAACTGCAAAACATATGAAAATTAATATGCAATTAAACTTAAACACATTACCTTCCAGCATAAGTGATAACAATTGGCCACCTTTGTTATTAATACTAACACTTTTCAATATTTACAAACGACTTAATAAACTCACACAACTCCTTCTCTGTCTCGTTCGCAGATGATATATTCTGTTGATCAATGACAAAAGCCCCGAACACTCCAAAAAAAGTTGAAAGCACTTTAACAAACATCATGAGGTGGATCAAGGCAAATAAATTAAAATTTTAATAATAATAATAATAAATTTTATTTTTTTTTATTTTTTTTTTTTTTTTTTTAGGAAATAATTTTAAAATTAAACTAAACGATATTGAACAAGTACCGCAAGAATCCTGGGAGTCATAGTAGATGAAAAACTAGCATTTAAAGAACACATAAACATTAGTAAATAAACTCGCAAAGTATATGTACATCCTTGTAAAATTAACAAAATCCATTCCACTGTATGTACTTCCGAAATATACATTTTGCACATATTCACCCCCACATATTTACTGTCTCTCCTTATATGGAACAAAACTCAAAACAAACAAAACAAAACAATGCAAAAACAACTCAATAAGGCTTCTCAGCTGCAGCAGAGATTTATATAGTCATATACACCACTCTTATTCAAAAAAAAAAAACTTAGCATATTGCAATTTGATCATCATCTAAATCTCTCTCCTAAAGAAAATGCACAAAGTAATAAAATAACAATGCGAATTCCTAAAAACAAACCATCTAAACAATCAAACTGAGAGAGGAATAATCCTACGAAATAATCACCAACGTAAAAACCCCTTTATAAAAACTTACGACAAGCAGTAAACTACAACTTCATCATACTATATAATAACCTCCCATAATATAAAAAATGAAAGATCAATAAAATAGCATGCGCAAAATTTAAAAAATGTATATAAATTCGTATTGAACTATTATTATTGTTTGTTATTTTTATTAATATTATTATTAATATTTTATTTTTATTAATTATTATTATTATTATTATTATTATTATTATTTTATTATTATATATATTATTATTATATTAATTTATATATTATTATAATATTATTATTCCCTATATATATATTTATTATTATTATAATATATAATCATAGTATCACCAATTTTTTTCTATTATTGCAATTATTATTATGACTTATTATTAATCTCTATCATTATCACTGTCATTATTATTATCATTGTTATTAATTATTATTATTATTATTGAAAATATTATTATAAATAGTAGTAATCTCAGAGGTTTTATAAAAATTTTACTACTACTGCTATCATTCTTAATTTAGTATCTTCATCCCATGTGTCTATGATGATGATTTTTATTATTATTATAATTAGTTATAACTATAAATATGATTAGAAAAATAATGATGCTACTAATTATAATTACTTCATTATTATTATTATTATTTATTTTTATTAATAATTATATATTATATTATATTATTATTTTTACTATTATTATTACCAGCATCATCATTGTCATTAAAATTAGCTATTATTATTATTATTATTTTATTATTT
The DNA here is from genome assembly GCA_009176605.1 of Armadillidium nasatum. Lineage (NCBI taxonomy): Eukaryota > Metazoa > Arthropoda > Malacostraca > Isopoda > Armadillidiidae > Armadillidium > Armadillidium nasatum. The sequence continues at coordinate 25,791 of SEYY01021538.1, forward strand.
TATATTACTATAATTATTACTATTATTATTAGAGTAAATATCATCATTGCTATTATTATTAGCATTATCGTAGTAAATATCACAAGTAACGTCTGTTATTGTTACTTGTATGATTGACACTATCATTAATATTTCTAAGTTTTGTCACTTTAGTAGTAACCCATCATAACTAGACTTTGTTAAATATATTAAAATTATATATATATATATATATATATATATATATATATATATATATATATATATATTATATAATATATATATATATATATATATATATATTATATATATATATATATATATATAATATTGGGGCTCAAAGGAAACCACAGTGTTTTCCCTAGCAGCCCCTTTTCAGAGAATTGGGCAGGCACAATTATTATTATGATTGTCATTGAATTTAGTAGTATAGGGACCTAATGTTCAAACTGTAAACCTGTAAATGTACCATTCCCTTAATAATAAAGTTTACGAATTGAAAAAATTGAATATATATATAATATATATATTATATATATATATATATATATATATATATATATATATATATATATATATATATATATATATATATATATATATATATATATATATATATATATATATATATATATATCGAATTCTTAGCCAAACCCTGATAATGGGTCATTAGTAACTCTTACACTATACAAATAAATAGTAGAATTGAAATGGAAACCGAATTATAAACACGATTTTAATTTAAAATAACCACTCATCGTCTATATTATGCTATAGAAGTAAAGTATTCCGATGGTTGTCTAGAATTGCTTTAATAAATATAATGAGAGAAACTTGATATTCTACTGTGTGCTGAAAATTTTATTATACGATTATCGTTAACTATGAATATGATATTGGCTTATTTAAATAAATTGAAAAACAGAATTTTGAAGATTTATGAAGATTTATATATATATATATATATATATATATATATATATATATATATATATATATATATATATATATATATATATATATATATATATATATATATATATATATATATATATATAATATATATATATAATATATATAATATATATATATATATATATATATATATATATATATATATATATATATATATATATATATATATAATATATATATATATAATAATATATATATAGTACAGAGAAGAAAGTGGAATCGGGAGAAATTATTAATACTATTTGAAATAAGTTTGCAACAAAATTGTCTCGTTTATTTGAATTCGCGTCAAGGGAGTAAAGAAAAATGTCATAACGAAAGCATTTACTTCTGCCTTTATCCTTTTTCTTTAATGTTGAGTTTTGCGATAACTGTTTAAGATGGGTTTCATCTTCTTATTCCCAATGGAAAGATTAAAGAAAACTCGTACTTGGGAAACAGCTCTTATTTTCTTCTGCATTAATAATATAAACTAAAAATAATTATTTTTCCATTTCATTTTATTTTATTTTTAAATTAAAAAAAAAAAATATATATATATATATATATATATATATATATATATATATATATATATATATATATATATATATATATATATATATATATATATATATATATATATATATATATATATATATATATATATATATATATATATATATATATATATATATATATATATATATATATATATATATATATATATATATATATATATATATATATATATATATATATATATATATATATATATATATATATATATATCTAGTGAATAGAAGAAATTGTAATACAAACTTTTACGAGCATAGCACACGATAGAAAATGTATATGGTGATAACACTGGAATCGTATCTTGATTGACAAAAGGATAAGCACAAGTATGCATCTATACATACATGTATGTGATAAGTCTCTTGAAAAGAAGAGTTTCACAAGTTCCCTTTCAACAGAATGTATTAAAAAAAAGTCAAAGTCTGTTTAAGTTAAGAAATTAAATGGTTCGATGGGCAGAAAATTAGAAAAAGATCGAAAAGATGATAATAATAATAATAATCAGAACAATAATAATAATAATAATAGCAGTAATAATAATAATAATAATAATAATAATAATAATGGCAATAATAACTAATAGTAACGATTTTACTACTACTAATAATAGTAAAAATAATAATAATTATAATTTAACTAATAATAGTAATAATAATTACAGGCATTAATTTCTGAAAAAAGCCTGAAAAAATATCTTAATATGTTAATTTTAAATTTAGCAACTTCGTTCACCTACTTTGCATATCTCCCTTTCTCTCTAGCTAACGGAACTCCCTCGCTCTTTCCTCGGCAAAAGCCCATTTTTATTACTGCGCTTCAATAATATTTTTTTCATTTAAGTTACAAACTATATTACATATTTTGCATTTTCTTGTTCGCTCAAATAACAAAAAATTATATTTTACCAGTTTTCTTATCCCTTACTATTGATAACATTTTTTAACCCCTCTTTTTAAAACTTATTTTTCTATTGGTAATTAAAACCAATTTTTCTTGTAATACGATATGAATAATTAATAATGTTAGGTAAGTATTTTTTAATTTATGCTATATCGACTCTTAAATGCTACTTTAAATACTACTTGCCTGTGATATATATATATATATATATATATATATATATATATATATATATATATATATATATATATATATATATATATATATATATATATATATATATATATATATATATATATATATATATATGGGGCCATATTTAGCTACTTTTCGAAAATCTGGCAACCTAAGCCAAACGGGATTTTGATTTGCAATGCAAATCACTCCGCTCAAATTGACCTCACGCTCTTTCCTGACACCATTTTGGGAGGTTCAAACCATTGAAATTGGACTCAAGTCTGGGGATGGGGGCCCCGCGGGGGCCCCGTGAACCCTCCAAAAATGGTATCAGGAAGTTGCCTGAGTTTGCAAAATCGCTGCGTTCACCTCACTTTCTTTCCTGACCATTTTCTTTGCGGTTCAGTCAGCCTGAAATTGGTTCGAACTTGGGGGCCTGGGGGTCCGTGAACCGACAAAGAAAATGTCAGGAAGGTCCCTGAGAATGCAGGATTGCGCGCAAATGCAGAAAAGACCGTTAAGGACAGGTTGCCAGATTTTTCGAAAAGTAGCTAAATATGGCCACGCGGAAAGTGATATGTATACTACTTATATATATATATATATATATATATATATATATATATATATATATATATATATATATATATATATATATATATATATATATATATATATATATATATATATATATATATATATATATATATATATATATAATATCACAGATGGGAATGAGAACTGTGAAATGAAAATTCCCACAAAAATTAAAATACTTCTGTACAGCAAAGTATCTCTTTTCTATGACCTTCCCTACAGTAGTGATAAGAAAGATATTAAATGATTACATAGATAGTACGGGTGTGATTGATATTAGGGTGTTTAAAATGTTTTCTTCGTTTTCTTGATTGATTCAAGCTTACTATTACTAAAAGGCGAAATCCTGATAACAATCTGACTTCTTTCTGTAACGTAATAAAGTAGAGGACATATTTTAAAAGCTTTTTATTTTATTTTTTTAAAAAAAAAAAAAAATTAAAACGAACTAAATAATTTTTTTTTTTTTTTTTTTTTTTTTATATTATATATATATATTTATATTATATATATATATATATATATATATATATATATATATATATATATATATATATATATATATATATATATATATATATATATATATATATATATATATATATATATATATATATATATATATATATATACAATATTAACGTACCATCTACAATTTTTCAGTTGGGGAAGTCCCGATGACATTGTAGGGTAATGAGAGTGCCTGTATGTGCAGATGTGTGCCTTCTCTACCCAAATAATGCAGTTTAGCATCGATGGGGGGCATAGGTGCGATATATCGACGAAATACGGTAAAAAGGTAACCCAGCCAAATTCGGTAAGTGATACAATAGGAGAGGTAACGTCACCGGTATGCCGAGTATCGAGAGTATTCACCTTTAACGTTTGTGCATGTAATATTGAGGGGTTACGACGGAGTGATACGTGACGACTGTGTATCAATCACAGCACAGGCAGCTGAAGGGTACAGTTAACGTCAACTGGGCCGACCGGACGGAGTCTCCCATACAACCATCGGAAGGGTCCTACAGAGGTACAAGTTGACACATGCTCATATCAGGCGACCTACCAAGGCAACAACGGTCGTAGAGGACTGATATATATGGTTAATGGCAGCTCGCGATCGACATGCAACACCACGTGACCATCGTGCAGAGCTGCAGGCTGTCCATCAGATCCTTGTTAGTACGAATACCATTCGACGTCGCCCTCGGAACATGGATACCACCCACAGAGGCCGGCAAGAAGGGCTCAGCTCACCAAGGATCACCGAAGAGCAAAAATGGCTTTCTCACAACAATATCTGCATTTGACCCCAGGATTGGGCGAGTACCCTATTTACCTATATATATATATATATATATATATATATATATATATATATATATATATATATATATATATATATATATATATATATATATATATATATATATATATATATATATATATATATATTGTGGAGAGAGGGGTGAAGATGAAGAAGAAATAATGTTATACTGTAGATTTAGATCATGTCTATTTAATATTATTAGGTCAATAATCAGAGTAGTTCTAAAATATAATTCCCATTTACAGTATATTAGGTGTGTAAAGAGTCAAAACAGCCACACAAAAAAAAAATAAATAAATAAATAAAAAAGCAGTTTGGATTTTATTAAATTTTTGTTAATTACGTTGTCATGAAAATAAAAATATATTCTTTATAAGAAACCAAGACCCAAAACAATCCGTTAAAAAAAAGCAATGAAACTCCCAGAAAACACGAAACCAAAAATATAATAATAGTAATACTAATAATAATAATAATAATAATAATAATAATAATCTGAGTTTTTCCACCTCTGCCCTCTAAAACATGTATTTAACAATACTAATGTGTTCTTGGAAAATTCACTCTGATCTTTTTAATAACTTTATTTGAAGCAAAGATATTTGGTTTTCAATACCTTAATAATTTAGTTCCTTATTTATTCGAAATATTCTTCTACAAACGTACAACGTTTCCTTCAAAAACATTTCTGCTTTTGATATTCAAAAAATTACCTCATGTTTTATCTTTCTTTTAAGGATTACGTTAATAATAACGCCTTTTCTAAAAAAAGCTTCTAAGTTGTTTAGTGTTCTGTGAGGCAATCGAATTTTTTTTTTCATTTATTCCTTGTTACTTGCTTTGCAAAGAGTCATTGTTCGCTTTTGTATGGAAGTATTCATTACATATATGGAGTGGTTTCACATGTTCAGTAGAGCTCTCCATAAAAGTGTGGAGTTTGGACCGGACTTAGGTATCATGGAGCTTCAGGCAAAATTAGAATGCATTTCCCTAGGCAAGATGAGAATGCAAGGTCCATGATATATATATATATATATATATATATATATATATATATATATATATATATATAATATATATATATATATATATATATATATATATATATATATATAATATATATATATATATATATATATATATATATATATATATATATATATATATATATATATATATTATATATATATATATATATATATATATATATATATATATATATATATATATATATATATATATATATATATATATATATATATATATATATATATATATATATAGAAACACAAACTATATTAATGCATTTTTCTTTCCCCATTTGCATAGTAAACTGTCACAATATTTATCTAAAAGGTTCAATTAAAGTAGTTTTAATCAAAGTAAAAATTTGCAGAGTTTGAAAGACCTTTCAATACCTTAATAAAGAATTTGAAATCATTTTGATCAAATATTCGTAGAATTTAACTGAAAAAGTCTACGGTGAGCTACGTGCGTTTTTCGCTGCCGTAGCATAACAGGTCGAAAGAGTGACTTACGTGCTTGAAGGCGCTAGTTCAGCACCTCAAAGATGGCGAATCCTTAGTAAAAATTACATAGACTCCCCTTATCGAATAGGACAATACTCAAGAGGTTCTGAGTGGAGTCTAGAACTTTTCGACTCCTACTCTCATAGACCCTTATCTATCCCATTTTGGCTATCAAACTGTTGTTTCATTCTCTTTATATTATAATCATTAAAATGGACATTCATTCTTCTGAACTTTTATTATTTAGGAGGAGCTCAGACAACTCTTCCTTCCACACGATCTCATTCTTTCTCTTTCTAACACTCTGACCCCAGACTTAACTGCTATTCTCATTCTTACATTTACTATGATGGTTAAGTCTGAAATAGTTTCCCTTCTCTTATTTTCCTCACTTGCTTTGCCTATCAGTTATTCAAATTTCGTGTATAGGGCCAATGTCGGTCATTGATCAGATTGAGCATTGTTTATCCTCAAATTTGGTGGAAATTTTTTTGACTTTTGGGCTTTTTACCACCAGGGATTTTATATATATATATATATATATATATATATATATATATATATATATATATATATATATATATATATATATATATATATATATATATATATATATATATATATATATATTAATATATGAGCATCTTTTTTTTATTGAAACAACTTTAATAAAGAAAATTTATATAAAATAGAAAAAGCAACATGAGATGCAATTAATTTAATGCTTTTCAAATGGAATTTAATTAAAAACACATAAACGAAGATCAAAGAAAACAATAACTCGCCAAATGTGTAACATCAAAGATTGTCTTAAAGATCGATAGTTTGCGATATGAATAACAGAGATGAGACTCGATTCTTACAGAGTGTTTCAATATATAATATGATGTTTGTGAATATTTTCCTGTTAGGCAATTTTATTACTCAGTGAAATTTTTGTTTGTAGAAGAGAGTAATTTATTCTGTTTGTAAAAATATTGAAAAACGGAGAAGCTAAATTAAAGAAAAAATTTCCTTTAATATGCGAAAAAATAAAGATAAATAAATACAAATCTGAACCTTTGAAATATTTTTAGATAACAAACTCTGCTGAAAACACAAGCTCTAAGATAGAAAATAAAATATTCTGTGTCAACAGCATTATTATTGAATCGAAGGTAATCGTTGTGGAAAATTTTTTGTGTATGTGTTTATCAATATCAGACTAATAAAACAAACGCTAACGTTAACGAGCTCTGATTACAACAATTTTAGTATTAAAATTATTTAAGCAGTTAGGTAAATGATAATAATAACAAAAATAATAATAATTTGTAATACTGCTACTATTGCAACTACTGCTACTACTAATAATAATAGTAAAATGTGGTGGACTGGCAGGTTTTGAGTAAATAAAAACCATAAAGATTAAGATAAAGGCAAACTATAAAGAATTTTATTAACCACAATAAAATCGTGGTCAGTAATATTAGTACGTAATTATCGTTTTTTTTCCATCAATCTTATTTGACTTCTGATTTTTAATTTTATTGTATCTGTAATTATTCTTTTAAAAATCGTAATTTGCTTTGAACAATTTTTTCACTCTTGATTCTTTGTTGCGTTTTCTTTCGTTCCAAAATTTTGCAAGGAAAATTATGCTCTAAATTTTTACTCTCCAGTTCATCGCACCTTAATTATTTTCTTATCCCGAGTCTTCTCCAAGTCTGGGATCTATTTATCCTGCACATGAGTTTTAAGGTTCTTGTCCTAAGAATTGCAAACCTTTTTTTTTTCTTTCCTTCATTTAATCATAATCCCTTGATCTCCTATACATTTCTTTGAATGTTTCTTTAATTTTCTCAAAATACATTCCTTTTTCTGACAAAATATACCGATATTCTCTTATTCGCATCCCAAACTTGTTAATGGTTTACTCTCGTAACTTGCAAAATTTTGCTCTTCTGGTTATATGCATCTTCTCCTTCATATCTTTCCTTCTTCTAAATTTCTTCAGTTTAATCAATCATTATTTTTGCTTTAAAATTTCTGCTCCTCTACCAAGAAAGAAAGAAAAAAAAGAAACATAATGAAACGATCGAAAATAAAATAACTTTAAAAAAAAAAAAAAACAAAACTCTGGAGGACGACGAAAGTGAAGGCAAAGGAAGCGAGGCCCCGAGTTCACATTCAGGATGGCGTAATGAAATTTCTCCTGTTTAATAAACATACCATGAAGGATCACAAATAACGATTTTAAAAAATCTCTTACCCGTAAATGAGAGAAAAATTTCAGAGCATTTTACTCTCTCGAAAGTTTAATAGATTATACCATTTAATATTTTAAGTTTAAAATTAATATGAACTTTTAATAAGATAAAATGGATGTATGTGAAAACTCAAATCGCTTATCCTATTTTTGAAGTTATTCACTAAAATATATATATATATATATATATATATATATATATATATATATATATATATATATATATATATATATATATATATATATATATATATATATATATATATATATGCAGTATGAGACTATCCTTTGTAAATCTAAATTTTTATGATTAAAGGCACCAAAACCCTAAACTTCATTTATACTCAACTGCTAAACGTGTTGGGTATTTGCAATAATAAAAAAATAAGAAAACCTACGTAAAATCAAGAATTATAAAAATAATACTATCCAAATTATAAAGCTCACCAGATATAGTTAAATCAGTTTGAGGACACGTGATCAAATATTTGATGTTTTAAATGCACTATCGTCTGTTTCGTGATGGTTAAGAACAGTTACGTTATCATGGTAACGGGAAATGGTGGGTAGGTGACTTCACAAATTGAGGGTATGTATGTGGTTGTGTCGGTTTGTCTCTGAAAAGAAGAAGTAGAGGAGGGAAATACTAATAACAGGGATAAAGGAAGAGGAAAATAATAATGGAAAAAGGGTAGAAGAAAAAAAATATATTATATATATATATATATATATATATATATATATATATATATATATATATATATATATATATATATATATATATATATATATATATATATATATATATATATATATATATATAATATGTTATATAGAATATGTATACAATATGTTTTTAATGCCTACCCAGAATGACTTGTGTGTTGTATTCAGTTTGTGGACTTTTTCTCTAGAATTATTTCTCAAAACCTTTTACCAAGTTTTCTTTAATGGAGACAATTTAGTTTGCTATCGCAAATATGATACATCTTATGCATCTGTGTTTTTGGAATTGATAGTTCCACAACCTCTCTTGTAATATAAAACATTCTAAATGATTAAGATACCCCCTTGGATTTGCATATTCAACAGACATTCGAAGACATTGGCGAAAAAAATTTCGCCATCGAAAAAATATGCGCAAAAGAGGATTTTCGTAAAGGACAACTTTAGAAAAGTACAGAAAAATAATAATCAGACAAACCATAATGATAATAATAATAATATAAAAAAATAAAAAATAATAAAATCGTAAGGGACAACTATAAAAGTACAGGAAAATAATAATCAGACAAACAATAGTAATAATAATAGTATTATAATATCACAATAAATAATAATGATAAAAATAATAATAAATGATAAAAAATAATAAAATAAGTATAATAATAATAATAATAAAAATAATAATATAATAAATGAAAATAATAATAATAATAAAAAATAATATAATATAAATAATGATAAAAAATAATAAAAAAATAATATAAAAATAATAATAAAAGTAATAAAATGATAAAATAAAGTAATGATGATAATAATAGTGATAAAATAATGATAATCAAATGATAAAAATAATAATAAAAATAAAATACTAAAAATAATGATAAAAATAATAATACTTAATAAAAATAAAAGTAATGATAATAGAAATAATAATAAATAAATAATAATAATAATAATAATAATAATAATAAATATATAAATAATAATAATAATAATATGATAAAATAATAATAAAATAATGAATAATAAAATAAAATAATAATAAAAGTAATAATAAATAATAATAATAATAATAAAATAATAATAATAATAATAAATAATAAAAAATAAAAATAAAATAAAAATAATAATAAATAATAATAAATAATAATAATAATAAATAAAATAATAATAATAAAGAATAATAAAAAAAAATAATAATAAAAATAATGATAATAATAAATAATAATAATTTAAAGATTTAAGGCCGATTTCAAAACCCGAATCTCAGATAATAAAACATTTCATGACCTATTATCTGACCCTCCTGGAAAAGCGTCCATAATTTGACTATGACCATACTGTAGAACATTGAAAACAGTACAAAATGGTCAAGAAAGCCAAAACCCTATCATTCGAAGTTTTCCTATTTACTAGGAGTTAAAGATTTAAGGTCAAGGATATTTCAAAACCTGAAACTCAAATATTTTCCCATTTTATGACCTATTTTCGAACTTTCAAGGAAAACGTCCATATATATATATAT
>SEYY01021540.1:7500-20000 GCA_009176605.1 Armadillidium nasatum
CTAAAAAAAAAGCATGGTTTGTATGGGCGAGTCACCATTCGAAAACCACTCGTCGGTTATCAAAACACTAATAAGAGAAGACATAGATGTCAAAAACTGAATTATGGAGCATTTGAAAAAGATCATTTGGTCAGATGAGTTGAACTTTACACTCTTCCCGATCTCTGGCAAAGTGTAAGTCTGGAGAAAGCCTGGCCGAGCTTGCAGTGTAGAGTGTTTTCAACCCACAGTGAAACATGGCGGGTGTTCAGCCATGATATGGGTAGCCATATCGTGGTTTTCTCCCGAACCTACCATTATCTTGCAAAGTACTGTCACTGTCAACGACTACGACCATTCTGGGTTACCCTGATTATTCCATAGTGAAATGTTTGTTCCCTGATAGCGATGCTGTTTATCAGGATGACAAAGCCTCTGTTCACACAGCTAAAATTGTCCAGGACTAGTTTTATGAGCACAAGAGTGAAGTTTCATATCCACCATGGTCTCTACAATTGTCCCATCTCAATATTATTGTGTTGGAGACAAATGTTTGAGCTCACTACCCACCTCCATTATCACTAACGGAATTTGCCACTGTTTTCCAGAAAGAATGGTTTAAGATTTCTCTGAAAACAATTCAGGACCTCTATTTACCCATTCCAAGAAGAATGCAAGAGTTCTGGGTGCCAAGGATGGTCCAATTCCATATTAGTCAAAGTTATATGTTTGTTTTTCTTATTTTTGTTCAACCCCTATATATATATATATATATATATATATATATATATATATATATATATATATATATATATATATATATATATATATATATATATATATATATATATATATATATATATATATATATGAGTGTAAAGGTCAATTTCACGTCCTGCTGTGAACCCTGGGTTCGCCTAACGGAGCTATGGCTAGGGCAGGACAGGCCTGGCAAGCAGTTATCCGAAAAAATTCCTGTTTTCTTAACTCAAGGACTAGCCTAAGAATCAGACAGAGCTTTTAGAAATAGACCACTGAAACGATTTTGGATACGTAATTGGAAAAATTCTGAAAAATTTCAGATGTGCTACTATTAATATTGCTATATCGGAAAGGAGGAGGAGACTGTGAACATAGTGAGGGAGAGGAAGACAAATGTGATGGGATTGAAGGAGATGAGGATGAGAGGAGAAGAGATTGGTAGAGACCTGGGAGGAGGTTGTGTGTTGAAATAATGAAGGGTGGAAGAAGGAATTAGAAGGCATGGAGAATGTTTCATCCTAGGACATAGAGTGTCGCCTTTTATATACAGTTCAGAGTGCATTCATGAGAGAATGATTATGCTAACAATTAAAATTCATAGAGGGATAAGATAACCTCTATATCAAGTATATGCTCCTCAACAAGGATATTAGGAGAAAGAAAAGAGACTATTTATGGAAATGTTTTAGGAGAAAGAAGAGGCGGGGAGAAGGGAAAATGATTATTATTACTGATTGGAGATTTTAATGCTAGAGTGGAAAAGTGAAGAGATGAGATTGAGAGAGTGTTGGGACCATATGGAGAGGAGACAAGAAATATGGAGGGTGAGGTTCTGTTGGACTTCTGTATGAGGAAAAGCATGAAGATCATGAACTATTTTTACCAACAGAGAGATTCTTATAGATATACGAGATATAGATGGAATAAAAATACAGGGAGTTTTGATAAGAGATCGATCATTGATTATATTATCTCCTCGAATTGAAAATGGTAAGAAATGTGAAAATGATACCGGACTTGGACTCTGATCATAGACTGCTAATGACGGATCTGAGAATAGGAATCGAAAGGGTGGAGAAGAAGGAGAAAAGGAGTGCAATCAAGGTGGAGACACTGTAAGAACAAAGTAAAAAGCAAGAATATGCAGAAAAAATAACTGAAAATGCGGAACAATTAATGAGAGCAGAAAGGGTGGAAGAGATTCAGAATGTCGTGATCAAAGTTGCAGAGGAAACTCTTGGTAGAAGATGGATAGGAGGAACGAGGAAAGAATATACACCATAGTGGAGTGAGGAAGTGAGAAAAGTGATTAAACAGAAGAGGGTGATGATGAGAAAGTGGTTGGGGAATAGGACAATGCAATCGAGAGCCTTATACGTGGAAGCGGGAAATGACGCAGAGAAAGAGTAAAGAGAAGGGATAATGTGGAAGCAGTTAGGAGGATGGCTGAAAAGATAGCGGAAGACGTCAGAGGAAAAACGAAGAAGGTTTATAGATTGGCAAAAACATAGGGAAGATCTAAAACAATAACATGAAATAAACTTGGGGAAACTGACAAGACAAGAAAATATAAAGAAGAGATGGACAGAGTATTTTAATGAATTGCTAAACATAGATGAAAAATGTAGAAAGATTTAAATATCTTGGAGGAAGAGGAAATTCGCTGGAGATAACAATCATAATAGAACAATATGGTAGAGCAGAAAGGGCCATGTACCCTGTCTTAAAAAACAGACAGATGGGAGTGGAGTTGAATAGGGTCATCTTTGAAGGAGTTCTATCACCAATTCTGTTGTATGGAGCCGAGACCTGGAGTATGACAACGAAAAATAAGAATAGAAAACAGACTGCAGAAAGAAATGTTCTAAGGGCTATTGCAGGAAAGACCAGAATAGATAGAGTAAGAAAGTGGAGTATCTGAGTATATAGGGGTAAGACCTATGATTAGCAAAATAGATGTAGTACGGTTGAGATGGTGGGGATATGTGGAGAGAATGCTGGAGAGAAGAGTTGCTGGGAGAAGATGGGAGTGGAGGCCTGAGGGTACTAAACCAAGAGGAACACCCAGAAAAAGATGGAAATGTTCAGTGGAAGACTCTATAAGAAGACATCAGATACCCTATATGAGAAAACTGATGGATGAGCATGTTCTGGAGGACAGAGAAAGATGAAGAGCGATGCTGGCTCGATTGACAGGCTAATGAGCCTACTCTGGGAGGGGATGTAAGGTGTAAGCAACATATATATATATATATATATATATATATATATATATATATATATATATATATATATATATATATATATATATATATATATATATATATATATATATATATATATATGTATGTATGTATGTATGTATGTGTGTGTGTGTGTGTGTGTGTGTGTGTGTGTGTGTGTGTGGACAGATTTCATATTCTTTTTTTCATTTTTCTAGTCGTATATCTTCCAATGTCTCTATTTTCTTTGCCATTTTTTAATAATATCACTTCTCAATGTAATATTATCGAAACTTGTAAAATTACACACTAATATCTTAAGACTTTGAGATTCCTCTTTTTATTTAGTAAGTAATTTTTTACAAGTAATAAGAATTTCTAACTTATTTCTTCGAGTAAAAAAAACTTCCGGAAATATTGTTTAATGAAAGAAGTTTTCATTCATTAAAGAAGAAAAAAAGAAGAAAGAAAGAAAAAAGAAATAAAAAAAAAAAGAAATAAAACAAAAATAAGTAAATAAATAAATAAATAAAAAGTAAAATCTTCTCGTAACAAGTAGAACACAAAAGTTTCCCATAAAGATATTTTTTCCGTTTTCAATTTTTATATAAATTTATTGGGAAACTTTTTTTTAAACTCTAAGTTCTTTTCCACTTGATTTAAGTTTAAAAATAAGAGTTTTTTTTTTCTTTAAAAGCTAAAAGCATGTACGAAATCAGATTCAAGTTCTTGATTGAGTTTTACTAATCCACTTGCACTCGAAATAAACTTGGAAGAACTTCAAGTAAATTTGCAATAAATTGTATAAGTTTAAAGGAACTTGAGTTTAGACTGTGTTAAGAGGTATTACAAAATAAAGAAACTAGTTTTCTAGTTTGTTTATAAATTTTAGCTATATTGCTCTTATTTATAAAGGCTATATTTATATTCCTGAAATTTTAAATTACACTATTTCTCTCAATCGAATATATATATATATATATATATATATATATATATATATATATATATATATATATATATATATATATATATATATATATATATATATATATATATATATATATATATATATATATATATATATATATATATATATATATATATATATATATATATGAGAAGTCGAAAGAGACCTACAAAATCTATCATACATAAACAAAGCCAATTTCAGATCTAGGCTAAAGGCCGACATGTAGAACGAAAAAAAAAAAGATATAAAAAGCATATTTACAATTGTTGGAAAATTTTAGGCAAGAGGTCAAATTTTTACCAGTAGGAGAGACAAGGAGATCAACTAATTTCCTCTTTGCCAAATCAAATTGATTTTTTTTTGACGAGATAAAAATATTTTCTTATAAAAAGAGAAGGAAAAAAAAAGTGTTATCAAAGAAAAGGCAGAGAATAGAAAACACGAAAATTCTTGTTATTTGAATGATGCAAAAGAATATAATCGTTCAAAACGAAACCGAAATTTCTGAATATGGAGAAAAAAATTAAACACTAAAATAATTATTTGATAGGAAGTAATAAAAAATAGCCTTACTTTTGTTGAGGGCAGAGAGATTAAATGGCTAAATGGGAAATAACGATGTTGCCAATTCTAAAATTAACATATTAAGAAAAACTTTTGGCTTCTGTCGGAAATTAATTCTTCATTCATTATTATTATTATTGTTATTATTATTATTATTATTATTATTATTATTATTATTATTATTATTATTATTATTATTATTATTATTATTTTTTTTTTTTTTTTTTTTTTTTTTTTTTTTTTTTTTTTTTTTTTTTTTTTATTACTTTTCAAGAATAATTTTATCATTACAAATTGTGAAATTTAATTAGATATTATGCCTTTGGGCTCAAAGGAAAGAGCACAATTTTACAGCAAATACTATTAATAGCCCTTATTAATTATTAGAAATTTAATTATTTAAAACCTCATGTTATTAGTCTTTGATGTGAACACGTTATGATATAAAAGATTTCATGAAAATTTTAATTTAAAACCAAATTTGCAAAAAAAAAAAAAAAATAAAAAAAAAAATAAAAAAAAAAAAAAAAAAAAAAAAAAAAAAAAAAAAATGAAACACGATAAAAGGTTTTTTCAAATATATTTATATACGCGTGTGCATTTTTTTAAAGTTTAAATATGGTAAACAAAATATTTATTAAAGTTCAGTGTAATTTATTTGTTGAGTAATATTTATTTAACATTCGAATATGATTTCGAAAACGAAATTCAATGGATTAATTTTTGTGTGTATATATATATATATATATATATATATATATATATATATATATATATATATATATATATATATATATATATATATATATATATATATATATATATATATATATATATATATATATATATGTGTGTGTGTGTGTGTGTGTGTGTTTGTTTGTTTACAAGGGCTTCCCAATATTGCCTTTAATTTGCACCTAAAAGCATGAAAAGTTGATTCTTTAAGTTCTAATTTCCACCTTCACCTTCACCTTCACCTACACCTTCATCTTCACCTTCACCTTCTCCTTCAAAGTAGCTACTTTAAAGATTGATTACAATGATTCGAGCAATGTCCCCAGTTTTGGAAATATATTAACGTCAGTCAGCTGCAGCATGTACAGCATCTACTTAGATTTCTCTTAGATTTCTTTTATATAATCAAAATGCTGTTCTTTTAACCGAGTTTCATTTGGAAATAAGGTAGAAATTATATGAGGTCAGTTCAGGTGGTAAGAGGGATGAGGAGACAGTCCTTATCGGAAAGTTCGTCATAACGAGTGAGGAGTGTGTGTGAGCTTCCAAATGGTGCGGCTTCCAATCTATGTTCTTTACCATCTCAGGTTCTTCGCCTCATTCATCTTAACCACTGCTGTGAAACTTCTCTTTTAACAGTCTGACCAAGTGGAAGCAATTCCTTATGCATAAAAAACAGCATCAACAATGACTTGTTCCTGTAACCTTATTTAAGAGGTTAGCGATTTACATTGTAATTACTGCTCCTATACTTTAGTGTCATAACAGTATATTCATGATTCATAATCAGTTAATCCCCTTGACAGGAAGTTAAGGTGAATTCGAACTGTTTTTGCAAACTCATTGACACCTAAATCAAGTGAATTAACTTATCTTTGTTCAAGAGACGATGAATATACTTTGCTGCTATTCGTTTTAAGTACAGCTCATCCCCCAAAATGCCTTGATATGTTGCGTATGACAACACAACTGGATTACTAACACCTCACGCACTTGCGCGATCCTTTCCGGAATCGTGAGTGATGATGATTGACCCGAATGTTCCTCATCTTCCACAGTTTTCTGGCCATCTTTGAAAAGTTTAAACCAGAAATATAAATTAATTACCTTTTGCTCGCTTCCAAAGCAGTTCAGATTTGCAGTTCGTACTTTGGTACTATTTCTTGACTATATATTCAGGATCTTATTCTTATCCCATCTTAAGATTAGGTTATGGCGGTGGTGGATGCGGATATCTGTATATAAGTTTGCCCTTAGAAAACCTATTGATGTTAAATCACATTTACATTGTCTTACTGGAGTAACTCAGTATGAATATGACAGGAGAACATATGATAATATTTTAAAATTGGCTGTCATGGACTCATTATTCTTGTTCAGTAAATACATTTATTTACATCGATGGCTTAGCTATGGGGGTCCTTATTAAGCCCAAAACTTGTTTACCTCTTTCTTAGTCACATGAAGAAGCATTTCCTGAGTGATCTTATGATAGCAGCATTAAAATATTACAGAATATAAATAGTTTTGCACAAAGGCTTATGCAATGATAGGGATATATTTATGTCCTTTGGTTACAAACGTGAGTTAAATTTAGATTATTTTAAATTTAAATTTTAAATTTAAATTTAGACCATTTTACCTGTTAGTTGTGAATAGTTTGTCATGATGTAAAGGAAATTCTTCTCACATGCTTGAGGAAGTCGGTTCAATCCCACTTGGGGATCCTAGTTATATTCTAACTAGAAAAGTTTCTCTCCTCGAATAGGGCAATGCCCGTGCCCGTGAGATGTGAACTTTTAATAAAAAAAATAATAAAAGGAGCCGTAAAAAATATAATTGCAAGGAGACTCTCGTTAGTTTATAGAATATAATTGTATAATCTGAATCAAACCAAACATATTTGAGGTAAGCTTCGGCATAGTTTGTAAAACTCAGGTAAACTCAATATTGAAAACTCTTTCCCAATATTTATATCCTTTAATCAAACGATGATGAATAATTTTTTTTTTAGTTATCGCTACCGCTCAGGGCAGAGCTCTGTCGTGGAGGGGGGTTCTTAGTAAAGAGAGATTAAATCATAAAATTTTCCTGATTAAGTGGATAAGTTATATGGACTATTTGGGTTTTTCATTAAGAAATCCTGCTACTGCTCAACCGAATCAAATAATTTTTGGCTTCCAGTGGGCATGGTTTCGATCTAATTGCTAGGAGCAGTTAGAGAGTATGTAATTTTTAATGTTGAAATAGCCTGGACTGTTGTGAATGTTGGCTACGTTTTTAAGAGATGTGTGAGTATTGAGATTAGCGTAATAATCCACCTTCCTTAAACTGTTATTAACTAATTACAAAAAAAGTCTACAAATGGCAATTATTTATATCCGTTCGAGTAACCGGATCCGAGATTCCATCCCTAATTTGTATACTTTGGCATACGAGAGAGCGCAGGACGAATCCTGATCCTTAAGCCTGGGAAAACTGACCTAACTCACTGAGCTATACGTACAACAGTACATCAGGTAAAATGCAGTAAAAAATTCTTTCATCATCATCATTAATTTAAAAAGAAACAGAATTTTTCCTTTTTTTTCTCCTTGAAGTAGAAAGAGTATGTGGTCATATATAAACTTCATAAAATGATAAGATTCTTCAAAATATTAGTGAAGAAATAATATATATATTATATATATATATATATATATATATATATATATAATATATATATATATATATATATATATATATATATATATATATATATATATATATATATATATATATATAATAATTGCAACATAAATAAAATAAACATTTATTATGTTAAATCCACTTTCTCATTGCAGAGGCGAAAAGGAACTTGGAGGAAAATAATTAAAAGTAATAAATTTGCATAATAGGAAAATTAGAAGCTATAAAGAAGAAGAAATATACATTTGATTAAAATGAAGTTCAGTCCAGTAATATCGTAAAATTCTTTGGCACTCATTACTACTATTACTACTACTATTACTACTACTACTACTACTGTTGCTGCTTATTACTGTTACTTTTGCTGCACTACCCTCACTACAACAGATATTACTATTAGTACATTATGATTACAACGTCTACAACTAATAATAATAATAATAAATATAATAATAATAATAATAATAATAATAATAATAATAATAATAATAATAATAATATAATAATAATAATAATAATAATAATAATAATAATAATAATAATAATAATAATAATAATAATAATAATAATAATAATAATAATAATAATAATAATAATGGTGAAGAAATTAGGTTTCCTTCTAATTTTGGTCTATCATTTTCAGATTTCGTAGAAAATTAATTAAGGAAAATATATAATGAAAATTACAAACGTTACAAAAATTTTAAATTTTTGTAAAAAAAAAAAAAAAAAAAAAAAAAAAAAAAAAAAAAAAAAAAATTTGCAAATTATCGAATGACATATGAAGCAACTTTAACTTTATAGAATAAAAATAACTCGTTCTTCATACCTAATGAATTACTTGGTTTCCAGATGGTTTCCATTTCTTTATTGTCCCAACGATTTTCTTTGTCTCTGAAATCAAGCCTCGCAAAAAACTGAGCGTCCATTCCCATTTGGGCAAAGAGACTTGCCTAAATTTAAATTTAAGTTAAATGAATAATTAAATAAATAAATGTTAATAGTTTGATTCTCTTGGTAACAGTTAATTTTATCTCTACCTGTTCACTCGAGTGACCAAATGGATCTATCTGCCAACCGATTCTTGGAAATGCAGCCGGACCAAATGTTTCATTAAGTCTCCTTTAAGTGAAGAAAAAATATTATTTAATTAAAAGAATAAAGTAAATCTACGGCTAAAAAAGGAAAAATGAGAGCAACTTACACTAATCCCACTGTCATTTGATCGATGATAGAGTTATAATGTGCAATTCCTTCATCGTTCATGCACCAGCCTCCGTTTATAAATTCCAGTTGCCCATTGTTTACCAATTGCTTAGTAAAAAGATTGAAAATAATTTTTACATTAAAAATTAGGTCGCAAATGGTTATGGCTCTGAAAATTTATCTTTAGCCCACATAAACACTAATTAATTACAAAAAGAAAATTTAGATTACGAAACGGAACTTAAATTATTTTCAGTCTGTTTCAAGCCATAAATGTCTGACATTGCTAATTCTTAAAAATGAAATGTTGAGTAGACTTTCGCGACTTATCTACAGATTTTTTTCAAAAACAAAAGTCGATTTTACTGATTGTGTTACCAATAAATCATTGATACAAATGTGAAAATTTATTTACATTAACTTAATTTACAGTCAGCAAATTCTCATTCGAGAGGGAAGAGAGATTCAATATGAATCAAATAAAAGTTTTAAGCAATTGTACTGATATTTTTTTTTTTATAAAAAAAATTGAGTGAAATATTGTATATCACACCTTAACATTGTTTTGCATCTGTTCATTTTGTTCATCCCACCACCTGAAGAAAAATGCAGATTCGACATATATAAACTTCTTTGTAGGATCCATCAATAGAACAGAAATCACAGAGTCGAGAATATATTGCACTCCAACGCCCGTAATGTCCTTTCTTGCTGCAAGTAAAAAAGTTTTAAATATTTATAAAATTTTGAAAAAATAAGCTGAAAATTTCTAAAGGTATCATTTCTGAGAAGAATTAAAACTAGAGTATGTATAGTTAAATCTAAGTTTCAATTAAAAGGAAAGAATATGGAATTTACTCCTATTTTACAAACAGAATCACCTTAGATATACCTTTTGAGATTTCAGGGGAATCTCTTATGCCGAAACAACAACTAATTCGACAGGTTGCAGCCCCCCAAAATAAAAATACCTCTTACTCCAAAAATGGTGGTCACATTTGCTGACAAAATATAGGAGGTAAAGAAGAGAAGATGGTTGGAGTAACCCAAAGTAGCAAATGTTAAATATATAGTCAAAAAACGAAAGTTTAAAAATTAAGAAAAATTCTAGTGTCTAGAAGGTCAGATTCACCTCAAAAACTATCAAAGATATGAACAAGGAGCTTTAACCAATTTCTCATAATAATTAAGTATTGATTATATTTTTAATGGATTTGAGAGGCAACTAGTTGTATCTCAGAATTAAAGGAAAACTAATGAAAAATCAATCCTCTTGATTTTGGAAAATAGAAAAGACGACAATAAGAGTTTTGCCTTAAATTTTTTAGTCAAATAATTTAAGGCAGATAAATGGAAGATTGCTAGGAGGTAAATAAAAAGAACAGATGCTGAAATGAAGTGATTGCACGGTAAGTGAAGGAAAACATGTCTATCAATACATCATAAGGAACGACCTGCCCCAATCTCTCTCTCTCTCTCTCTCTCTCTCTCTCTCTCTCTCTCTCTCTCTCTCTCTCTCTCTCTATATATATATATATAATATATATATATATATATATATATATATATATATATATATATATATATATATATATATATATATATATATACTTACATCCATAATAATACTGATCAACAGTCTTCAACCAGCCCACGTCATCGTGTGTGTGACAAACGAGATGGACGTTTATCATGTCTGGTTTTATTTCTGGACATGACTACATCAGAGTAAAAACAAAAAATTAGTAAAGATTTTTACATAGAGAAAGAAAATATATATATATATATATATATATATATATATATATATATATATATATATATATATATATATATATATATATATATATATATATATATATATATATATATATATATATTATTCTTACCGGATTAGAATTTATAAGGTGTAAAGACGCAGAGAAAATAAGAGCTAGCTTCCAGATAATCATATTTTCGTTCTCATAGAATGTAAAACTGAAACTTCTTTTAAAGAAAGAAAATAAACATGCAATAAAAGTGGATCTTGTTTGTTTGGGGGACACCTTAATTTTAATATAAAATTTTGCATATATTTAGAAGCTTACAAACTTGTTAAGAAAATCATATTTACTTTTTAGATAAATTTGTCTACTTCTCTTAAGTAACCTAACTGACCTATCTGCCCTACCTGACCTACCTGCCAAACTAAACTAGGTTAATCGAGGTTCCCTTTACTAACTTTTTCTAAAATTTAGTAAATAATCGAATGTATCATCCAGCATCACTGGAAGAGTAAAAACAATTAACAGATTTTGTATATACATAAATAACTGAAAAAAGAGTTGGGACGGAGTTGTGGTATTGAGGCTTTCACAATTTACTATTTATCTCCTTTTTATATTTTAATTTTCCCAAAAAAATATAAAAATGATTTTCGGGATCGGTCAGAAGATTCGTATAGGATTATTTTCACTCGTTTGTATAGAAAAATCAACTTATAAAATATTTAAATATACATTTTAGGTATTTTAGCTCTTCTTTTAGTATTCAATATTATGTCTGGTTTGCTGTACAATCTCATTCCCTAACCTGTTTTAAGAACAGGTTAGGGAATAAGCCTGTTTCCCTACTAGATTGCCAGTCCGTTATTTATTTTCCATATACCGCAAACAAACACACACACACACACACACACATATTTATATATATATATATATATATATATATATATATATATATATATATATATATATATATATATATATATATATATATATATATATATATAAAACTATAGAAAAAAAGTGGATAAAAGCAACTGAAAGCGAAATGAACTTAAAAAGTAAACTAAATTTTTTTAATTTAATCAAAATCACATTGAGAACGTAAAAACAGATTCTTTTTTGAATACATTGAAAACATAAAAACAGATGCTCTGTTTCAGATTTCTCCCTCAAATTGACTGTTGGGGGCACTGCCCCCTCACCTCCCTCTTTGCATACTGTACTTGGCACTTCAGTTATCTGTTCTGTAGCCGTAATAAGTTAATTAACCTGTAAATAAACCTAGTAAATAAATATTTATTGCGATTTTATCGCATTTTATCACATAAATATGGAAATTTTATTGTATTATGTAATTAAGGTGTATATCATTGGTGATAATATATATATATATATATATATATATATATATATATATATATATATATATATATATATATATATATATATATATATATATATATATATATATATATATATATATATATATATATATATATATATATATATATATATGAGATGATTTTTTGAATATGTGAATTCCAATACCAGAAGTGGATGAATGAGTCAGGCGAAAACTTATTGCAGGGTTAGTTTACCAAAATA
>SEYY01021540.1:27500-35000 GCA_009176605.1 Armadillidium nasatum
ATATATATATATATTATATATATATATATATATATATATATATATATATATATATATATATATATATATATATATATATATATATATATATATATATATATATATATATATATATATATATATATATATATATATATATATATATATATATATATATATATATATATATATATATATATATATATATATATATATATATATATATATATATATATATATATATATATATATATATATATATATATATATATATATATATATATATATATATATATATATATATATATATATATATATATATATATATATATATATATATATATATATATATATATATATATATATAGTATATATATAGTAGTATAGTAATAGTAGTAATAAAAGTGATTCCTTCTATTTGCTACTTAGGAATTAAAATAATGTTTCTAATAAATTTGTTTTATAATAGGTGAGCGATTTTATCGATGTTGTAAACAACTACGCATCTGGTTATAAAACATCCAATGTATTTGTGACTATGGGTGCTGATTTTCAATATGTCTACGCAGGATCTTGGTACAAAAATCTGGACAAACTTATAAAGTAATATTTTATTTACCTTTGTTAAAAAAAAAAAAATCAATAAATAAATAAATAAATAAATAAAAAAAAAATATGTAAAAAAAAAAAAAAATTTGTTTTTTAATTTTTTTTTTTTTATAAATTTAATTTTCCATTAAATTAATAACAACGTTTTTGTATTCTCTTAACTTTTCTAATATTTATTAACAGGTATGTAAACGAATTGCAATCTAACGGATCAAATATAAATTTGGTCTATTCTACTCCATCTTGCTATTTGGACGCATTGTACAATGAAAACACGACTTGGCCCACCAAAAGTGATGACTTCTTTCCTTATGCTTCCGACAGTCACACCTACTGGACTGGTTACTTTACATCAAGACCAACTTTGAAAGGTTTCGAAAGACAAGGGAACAATCTTCTTCAGGTACCTTTTACTTAATTTGGTCTTTATAATCAAATATTCTATTTCTGCGAAAAAAATTGCAACTAAATAATACACCTCGCATGTAATAAACCATAAACGACAAACTACATTTTTGATCACATTTGCAGATAAATATTTATTGTCTTGGAAAATGAGAACTTGTATTTGGCTATTCAGTTACTTTTAATTTTTTTGGTGTAAATAAGATAATATAATATATATATATATATATATATATATATATATATATATATATATATATATATATATATATATATATATATATATATATATATATATATATATATATATATATATATATATATATATATATATATATATATATATATATATATATATAGTTTTTCTGTCTTAGTTTGTTGTTGTTGGTTTTGTAATTGTAGTTATGTGTTGTTGATTTCCAGTATTATTCTGTTGATATTTTAGTTGATTGTTATTTTTTCCTTCTTTTTCATTTTACTTTCTGTTATTGGTTAATTGTTGATATTTTTATAGCAATTTTATTCAATAATTTTTTTAAAAAAAGTATCAATTAAAAAAAAGAAATTTCTTTTTTTTTTCTGTTTCAAAGTATAATAATTAATTATAATAATTTAAGTATAATAATTTTTTTTTTTAAATATATTCATTCGAAGGTAGTAAAACAATTCGCTTCTTTGACGGGTTCTGATCGCGATTCATCTATAACAACGCTGGCGGAGGCCATGGGAGTGGCACAACATCACGACGCAGTGACAGGAACATCAAAACAACACGTTGCTGACGATTACTCCTTGATGCTTTCCAAAGGGTTTGATAACGCACGGGGACTATTATCGAAAGGATTTAGGTAAAATAAAATTTCATGCTTTTAGTTTTTAATCATGATTAATAATAATAATAATAATAATAATAATAATAATAATAATAATAATAATAATAATAATAATAATATTAATATTATTATTATTATTATTATTATTAAATTTATTTTTAATTTTTTTTATATTACCTTTGGTGGGCAAAGGCCAGAGGCCTACAAATTTCCACCATAGTTCGGGAAGCATCGGAAATCTACAATTAAAGGCCGACATGTTCCGATACACGGTCTTTGAAAGTGTGTAAGTCAAAGTAAGTTGGGAAAACAGATAAAGAGAGTGTGTTCCATGCGTAACCAGTTGAGAACATGTAAGGTTGAGCATAGCGGTTAAGTCTGGGTCGGGTCAGAGAGTTGGAAAGAGAAAAGATGAGACTGTGAAGAAAGGCTTGTAGCACGAGTCCTTCTCAATGGAAGAGGTATGTGACGAGAATTCAGAAAAGGTGTCCATTCTAATAGCAATAGTATAGAGAGT
Organism: Armadillidium nasatum; assembly: GCA_009176605.1. NCBI lineage: Eukaryota > Metazoa > Arthropoda > Malacostraca > Isopoda > Armadillidiidae > Armadillidium > Armadillidium nasatum. The sequence goes on from SEYY01021540.1 coordinate 29,844, forward strand.
TACCAATAATTCGACGGGTAGAGAGAGAATGGAGAGAATTAGTGAGAGTGGAAGAGTTGATAAGAAGAAAAACCCTAGACTTCATCTTTTCAAGGAGAGCTGTATGACCGGAACTACCTTAGATATATGAAGCGTACCCCATACAAGGGAGAACAACACCCCTATAAAGATCAAGCAACTGGTATAGCGAGAAAGTATTACGAAGGCTCCTCAGGACACTCAGCCTCTTAGAAGTTTGTTTGAAAAGAGAAGTAATGGGATCTTTCCAAGAAAAATCCCGAGAAAATGAAATACCGATAATATTATGCCAGACGAAGGTCTGAGTTCTGTATTTCCGAAGAAGATGTCATAATCATTGAAAACAACCATGTTTTCTCTGCCATAATTTGAAATACGAGAAAGATCAGAGATTAATTGCTCCAAGGTTATCCTTCTTACGTCGATTAACTGTTGTTGTGAGGGGTTTATTTCAAATTGAAATGAATAATGAAGGATGGAGTCATCGGCATCAATGAAAAGTAGAAAAAAATGTTGGGAACAGAGCAAAAATTTGAGTAATTCCACTATTAATTTATTTAAAGGATGAACAGCTGCTGTAGAACGACTGGTAAGGAAATCAGAGAGAAGGATAGACTCCGAAAGATGAAAGTTTGGAAATCAAAGCTTTGTGCCGGCGGACTCTATCGAAAGATTTCGATATGTCCAGCTCGACAGCAAAAGATTCACTGAAATGCCGAAGGGAGGAGGACCAAGAGTAAGAGAAAAGGGAAAGAAGATCTCTAGTAAAGCTTTTATTACGAAAGCGACACTGGCGATCAGAGATAAGATTAGAAGAATTGAGATGTTTCCAAATATTCCTGATAAAAATAGATTTATAAAATTTAGAAAGAACGGAAGTTAAAGAAATGAGACGATAGTTAGAGGGTTGAGAGGAGTCTCTCTTCTTCGGCACAGGTTAATTAAGTGAGCGAACGTTTCCTGCAAGAAGAGAAGGTTGAAGTAGAAAGCAAGAGACGAAATATTATTATTATTTTTATTATTATTATTATTATTATTATTATTATTATTATTATTATTATTATTATTATTATTATTATTATTATTATTATTATTATTATTATTACTTATAATTATTATTAATTATTATTATTATTGTTTTTGTTAATTGTGTTAATTATTATTATTATTATTATTATTTTTATTATTTTTATTATTTTTATTATTATTATTATTATTATTATTATTATTATTATTATTATTATTATTATTATTATTATTATTATTATTATTATTATTATTATTAAATTTCAGCTATTTCACTGGTAATGACGAATCCACAGAGTTTACTTACTGTCCTCTGTTGAATATTTCTTCTTGTTCTTATTTGGAAGGAAAAACTTCTTTCGTTGTGAATGTTTACAACTCGATTGGAAGACCCAAAAGCTTTTATGTTAGAGTTCCTGTAGAAGATTCACTCAATTATACAGTGCAGGATCAACAAGGTATAAGAGTTACAGAGAAGATTGCTACTGTATTATTATTATTATTATTATTATTATTATTATTATTATTATTATTATTATTATTATTATTATTATTATTATTATTATTATTATTATTATTATTATTATTATTATTATTATTATTATTATTATTATTATTATTATTATTATTATTATTATTATTATCATTATTATTATTATTATTATTATTATTATTATTATTATTATTATTATTATTATTATTATTATTATTATTATTATTATTATTATTATTATTATCATTATCATTATCATTATCTTTATCATTATTATTATTATTATTATTATTATCATTATCATTATCATTATCATTATTATTATTATTATTATTTATAATAAAATTTAGAAATGTCGTGATTTTGGTACAGTAAAATACAAAATATTGTTTATGAAAGAGAGCTGAAGTATTATAAATGAATTATATTTAAAATTAATGTACAAATATTAAGGAAAAAAAAGTAATAACTAAAATCTTAACTTTACATATTTTAATGTCACTTTTGGGAATCGGACCAGCAACATGTTGCATAACACCTTATAGAAATGAAAAGTTCTTTAAACATATTTTCAATTCAGGAAACTTCCTAGAAAGTCAGGTAGTTCCTCTACCAGTTCAAATACTGAATCTTCCTGGTAGAACTTCAAACTTGGGATATGACCTCGTATTTTACGCTGAAAATATTCCTGCTTTAGGAGCTCTTCAGTATCTCGTAGAAGTTGACTCAGAAGATTCGAGTAGGAAAAGAAGTTCAGTACAATCCAGAAAAATGGAAACATTAATTGGAAAGGATACCGTAGTTGAAAATAAGGTTTGATAATTTAATATCAAACTTTGTGATTAGTTCTATCACTTTAAATATTCTGAAACTTTTTGCAGTTATTTTTCTAATCTATCTCTCTATCTATCTTTTTTATCTGTGACTATCTGTCTTTCTGTCTATCTGTCTTACTACCCATTTCTATATGCATGTCTGTCTTTCCTTAATAAATTACATATTCCTTTATGTAATATTTCTAAATTTTCCTTTTTTCTGAAGAGAAAGCAACAAATATTTAAAATTAAAAAAAATTTTTAGAAAAAATTATATAAAATTATATGAAATATGTAAAAGTTAAAAAATAAAAAAAACATGAAACTTTTATTTTACTTTTACAGAAATTGAAACTGACTTTGGACGGAAACACAAATAAGTTAAAAAGTTTTGGAATTAAAATAGAAAATAATGTAAGTTATTATTATTGCTATTATTATTATAATTATTATTTATATTATTTTAATTATTACTTTAAGAAAAATAATAAATAATATTATTAATATTAAATTAAAAATAATATTACTTTATTATTATTATTATCATTATTATTATTATTATTATTATTATTATTATTAGTAATAGTAGTAGTAGTATTAGTATTATTAGTATTATTATTAATATTTTAATAATATAATTATTAGACTTTATTATTGTCTTTTTGCTATTACTTTTATTATTATTATCATTACTGAATATAGTATTTCTTACATTTTAAAAATATAATATTTTACTATTTTTTCTCTTACAGGGAGTGAGCTCTTGGGAAAATTGGAATGTAAGTAAAAATATGTTTGTATTTCTTTTAATTTGGTCCATATATATATATATATATATATATATATATATATATATATATATATATATATATATATATATATATATATATATATATATATATATATATATATATATATATATATATATATATATATATATATATATATATATATATATATATATATATATATATATATATATATATATATATATATATATATATATATATATATATATATATATATATATATATATATATATATATATATATATATATATATATATATATATATATATATATATATATATATATATATATATATATATATATATATATATATATATATATATATATATATATATATATATATATATATATATATATATATATATATATATATATATATATATATATACTTGGCTAGTTGACCCAAGATTGGAGATGGTATAAGGGAATGGAGGGGGATAATTCTGCCCCAGAGAACAGGGCTTCAGGAGCTTATATTTTCCGTCCTGATGGGGATAGCCAGCAAGTATCGGAACAAGTAACAACAACTGTTTATGAAGGTAAGAACTGTGATTATGTTATCATTATTATTATTATTATTATTATTATTATTATTATTATTATTATTATTATTATTATTATTATTACTTTATTACCATTATTATTATTATTATTATTATTATTATTATTATTATTATTATTATTATTATTATTATTATTATTATTATTATTATTATTATTATTATTATTATTATTACATTATTACTTTTACCTATTATAATTATTACTATTTATTATTATTATTATTATTATTATTATTATTATTATTATTATTATTATTATTATTATTATTATTATTATTATTACTTATTATTATTATTATTATTATTATTATTATTATTATTATTATTATTATTATTATTATTATTATTATTATTATTACTATTATCAATATTAATATTATTTTTGATATTATTACTTTTACCATGGTTTTTTGTTATCAGTATTATTATTATTATTATTATTATTATTATTATTATTATTATTATTATTATTATTATTATTATTATTATTTTATCATATTATTTTATTATATTAAATTTTGGAATTTGGAATTTGGAATTATTATTATTATTATTATTATTTTTACTATTAATTTTATTATAATTATAATTATTAGTTATTATTTTCATTATTATCATTATCATTTTATTATTATTATGCTTTTATTATTGTTTTATTATTATTATTATTATTATTATTATTATTATTATTATTATTATTATTATTATTATTATTATTATTATTATTTTAATTAGTGGCATAGATATGATGGTTTTAATTCACCTTTGAAATAGAAACTGAAATTTCTAGAATTCTTTTCCTATAACTATCATAACGTTTTCAGGTCCTCTTGTTGAAGAAATTCACCAAGAATGGGCCTCGTGGGTCACTCAAATTATAAGAACGTATCAGGATAAAGACTATGTTGAAATTGAGTGGCTCGTAGGACCTATTCCTATTAGGTGAGTGTTTATCATCAATATATAGAAATCTAAGTTTGGAAATATAAGTTTTTTAATTTCTTTGTTTATTTTAAGTTATAGGATTGACACTGAATATTAAATATCAATTAAAAAATTTAAGAATGGAGTTTGAATTGTACTGTCAGTGAGTGTAAGTGCTCTTATTCTCTGGAAAAGGCTAGCTCAATTTATTCTTCGTTATTAATCAATGTTATCTTTTTTAACTTATATATATATATATATATATATATATATATATATATATATATATATATATATATATATATATATATATATATATATATATATATATATATATATATATATATATATATATATATATATATATATATATATATATATATATATATATATATATATATATATATATATATATATATATATATATATATATATATATATATATATATATATATATATATATATATATATATATATATATATATATATATATATATATATATATATAT
>SEYY01021541.1:2500-5000 GCA_009176605.1 Armadillidium nasatum
AGGGACGAACAACACCCTTATAGAGGGCAAGCAACTAAGGTGGGGTGAACTAAATCTTGAAGCGCCTCAGAACACCCAACCTCTTAGAAATTTTTTTAGAAAGAGAAGTCACCGAGAATATTAAGAAGATGAAGGTTTTGAGTTATGGTTTTTCGAATGTCATAGTTGTGTGGAAGATGGTGTCGAGTGAAGAGATGAAGGAAATAAGATTTTGAGGCATTGAAAACAACCATGTTTTCAATGATACAAAGCGATATTAGTTTCTTCAAGTACTATTTCGTTTCCTTACTATTGAATGAACAATAAACGAGCTTACAACATTGAAGGGAATAACTAGTAACAAGACAGAGAGAGAGAAGAGTCAAACAAAAATCGGCATCTATTCATAGGAATCACTCCCTTGTAATGAACAAGACCAGAATCACTTTATTCAGGAGTGACTTTAACGTGTTCATATAGGTGAAAGAATCCATGCACGAGAATCAATTTTGAACACCTCAGCAGTCAAAGTAATCAATGTATTGATGAAGGACTCCCGAAGTTAACCAGGAGGGAATTAGAAAAAGAGAGAGGAAAAAAAAAAGTTTTTTCATTTTTAAAGTTTTTAATATATTATATATATATATATATATATATATATATATATATATATATATATATATATATATATATATATATATATATATATATATATATATATATATATATATATATATATATATATAAAGGCGGTATTCCTTTTGAATCGCCATGGCTTACCATATTAAAAGTCATTGGTTCGTGTCGTATAGCAGATATTAATATATTACAATTTCTATATGGAATTAGACTGTAAGAGTTATAGCGGACTTTAAGATTTGAGACTTATATATATATATATATATATATATATATATATATATATATATATATATATATATATATATATATATATATATATATATATATATATATATATATATATATATATAAAGTTTTCGAATCTATCCTTAACAGACAGATTTGGAAACATCTAATTTCTTTTCATCTTATCTCTGATGGCCAGTATGGCTTTCGCAAAAAAACGTTCTACTGGTGATCTTCTTTCCCTTCTCTCTGACTCTTGGTCCTCAGCTCTTCGGCATTTCTGTGAATCTTTCGCTGTCGTGTAGACATTTCTAGACATTTCGAAAGCCTTCGATAGAGTCTGGCACAAAATCTTAATTTTCAAACTTCTCTCTTTCGGAATCTATAATTCTCTCTGTCGCCTTCTCTCTAATTTCCTTTCCGTTCATTCTATAGCAGCTGTTCTAGATGGTCACAGTTCTTCTTTTAAATCTATTAATAGTCGTGTCCTATCCCCAACTCTTTTTCTGCTTTTAATTAACGACCTTCTCTCTATTACTTCATTACCTATCCACTCATATGATGTTGACTTCACCCTTCATTACTCCTTTCAATTTGAAAGATTCCCCTCCCAACAGAAGCTAATTGCAGCAAGGAGGGTGGCCTTGGAGCAACTAACCTCTGATTTTACTCGTATTTCAAATTGGGGCAGAGAAAGCATGATTGTTTTCAATGCCTCAAAAACTAAATTTCTGCATTTCTCTATAACCTCGACGTAACCTTCCACACAAATATGATATCTTTTTCGAAAACACTCAACTCAAACCTTCATCTGTCCATAATATTTTTGGTGTATCTTTTTCTCGTGATCTTTCTCGGAAAGATCACATTACTTCTTTTTCTATACAAGCTTCTAAGACGTTAAGTGTTCTGAGGAGCCTTCAGATTTTTTTTCACGCTACTCCCGTTGCTTTCTCTTTATAGGGGTGTTGTTGACCCTTATATGGAGAATGCCTTACCCATCTGGGGTGGTTCCACTCATACAGCTCTCCTTGAAAAGGTGGAGTCTAGGGCTTTTCTCTTTTCTACTCCTTCGCTCTCACTAACTCTTTTTCTACCCGTTGAATTGTTGTATCTCTATCTTTATACTATTGCTATTATTACAACGGATACAACTCTTCTGACCTCTGTCGTTGCATGCCTCCTCCACTGAGAAGAGCTCGTACGACACGTCTTTCTACACAATCTCATTCTTTCTCTGTCCAACTTTCCGAGTTCAGACTTAACCACTATGCTCAATCTTTCATGTACTTTTCTCTGGTAAAGTCTGGAACACACACCCTTTATCTGTTTTTCCAACTTCCATTGAGTTGCACACCATCAAACGTTGTGCATCGGAACATGTCGGCCATTAACGACTAGATTCCGGTAATTCTCCAACCTCCTTTGTCCACCAGAGACACTATATATATATATATATATATATATATATATATATATATATATATATATATATATATATATATATATATATATATATATATATATATATATATATATATATATATATATGTATATGTGTGTATGTGTGTGTGTGTGTGTTGTGTGTGTGTGTGCGAGTGTGCGTGTTAAGCGTGTTTTTTAGATATGTTAATAAGAACTAAGGGAAACGATG
>SEYY01021541.1:7500-22500 GCA_009176605.1 Armadillidium nasatum
CCTTTATCTATTTTCGCAATTTCCTTTGACTTGCGCTGCTTCTAATACCGTGTATCAGGATATGTTGACTTTTAATTTAGACCACCATAAGATCTTCCAACTCTGGTGGAAATTAGTAAGGCTTCTAAACTATGCTCACCAGAGGAGACAAAAAGGAAAAGAAATAAAACAGATAAAAAACCTGAAATAAAATTCCTGAGAGTTTAATGACGAACACAAACTCTTTTTCCCTTGTGTTTGGTGAACCCACCAATCAAATATATATATATATATATATATATATATATATATATATATATATATATATATATATATATATATATATATATATATATATATATATATATATATATGTATATATATATATATATATATATATATATATATATATATATATATATATATATATATATATCTTCTATTCAGCTCTTCAAGGCTTGAGGCCAATGACTTTCAAACCCAGGAAATGATTTTCGCATTGTTCTTCTTATTAATAAAATTAAAATGTTAATTAAAAATCATTCTTCTTTTAATGAAGAAAAAAAGAATTCCTCCTACTTTTGTTTTTTTCCCTTCCATATACTCTTCTTTCTGTTTTCAGTTAAGAATGCTTTGAAATGTCTACAGAGAGAGAGAGAGGGAGGGAGAGAGAGGGAGGGAGAGAGAGGATAGAGAGAGAGACAGAGAGGGAGAGAGAGAGAGAGAGAGAGAGAGAGAAGAGAGAGAGAGAGAGAGAGAGAGAGAGAGAGAGAGAGAGAGAGAGAGAGAGAGAGAGAGAGAGAGAGAGAGAGAGAGAGAGAGAGAGAGAGAGAGAGAGAGAGAGAGAGAGAGAGAGAGAGAGAGAGAGAGAGAGAGAGAGATGAACCATTATTGAAAAAAACGAAAATAAAGAGGAGGATTTGAATTCTTTTAAAAATTCTTTCATAGAATTAAAACTCAATTCATTTCCATTTTTATTCCTCTGAATAATAATAATAATAATAATAATAATAATAATAATAATAATAATAATAATAATAATAATAATAATAATTTTTAGTTTATAAATTCTTTACAATTTGTATAATTAAAAAGAAAAACTTTTAATTCACTATTTTTCATTTTATTACTTCTATTTTTTTTCACATTTTACATCTCAAAACTTTAATGTTGGCTAAAAATAAATCATACGATATTTTGTGTACTTAAAGAGTTCTTTCCAAAGTTGGCTTTGATTTCGTACAGTTTGATTGACTGTACTTCCTTTTCAATTGATTGACTGTACAGCCTGTTCAATTCATTGACTATACTGCCCGTTCAATCAATTGACTGTACTGCCTGTTGAATTCATTGACTTCATTGACTGTACTGCCCGTTCAATTGAGTGTACTGCCTGTTCAATTCATTGACTGTACTACCCGTTCAATTGACTATACTGCCTGTTCAATTCATTGACTGTACTGCCCGTTCAATCAATTGACTGTACTGCCTGTTCAATTCATTGACTGCACTGCCCGTTCAATTGACTCTACTGCCTGTTCAATTCATTGACTGTACTGCCCGTTCAATTGACTATACTGCCTGTTCAATTCATTTACTGTACTGCCTGTTCAATTGCTTGACTGTACTGACCGTTCAATTGACTTTACTGCCTGTTCAAATTTTTGACTGTATTGCCTGTTCAATTCACTAACTGTACTGCCAGTTCAATTGATTGACTGTACTACCTGTTCAAGGTTATTGAGAATTGTCTGGAATTATTACTCAATTTGACTGTGACTGTACTGTCTGTGCGCGTTGATTGAGAGCTGTCCACAATTTCATTCAGTTTGAGTGTGACTGTGCTGCTGAATAACAAGTTTAATTTTTTTTTTTTAAAGTTTATTGAACTGTTCACAATTTTTCTCAATTTGATTGTGACTTTATTGCCTATACATTTTTAATGTGAAATGTCCACAACGTTTTAGATTTTGATTGTGACTGTAAGCAAAAAATTGCTCTAACGAATCGTTGGGACAAGTGTCAAAAATGTCACAGTAAAATTTTCAATAGACAAAAGACATGTTAGGCATAAGAAGGTCACTTTACCGATTTATTTTCTAATAAGAAAATAACTGAAAAAAAAAATTTGTTGCGACATTTTTGCCACTTGTCCCAACGATTCGTTATGACAATTTTTTGCGGTGTACCTTCTGTGTTTTTATTGTAGATGTACTACTCGTGCAAGTTTATTGCGAATTGTCCACAGCTATATACAGTTTGATGATTTTAGCTTTACGTTTGAGCACAATGTGAAAAGTTCACAATTTTCGTACAATTTGATTGTTATTGTCCCGCCTGTGCAGTTTTATTGAGAACTCTCTTCAATTTCATACAATTTGAATTTAACTGTATTGACTGTGTACGTTTAATTTGAACTGTTGGCAATTTTTTATACTTTGGTTGTGGCTATACTGCTTGGGTCGTTACTGTGAACTGTCCACAACGTGCCTACTGTTTGATTGTAACTGTCCTACTTGTACATGTTTAATGCGAGTTTTCCACAACTATTTTATAGTTGGTTTGCTTCTGTACAGGCTGTACACGTTTAGTGTATATTGCCCACAACTGAAGTATTTTTTTTGGTTTGAGAAAAGCCAATTGTATTTCAAGGATAGACTTTGTCTTTCCACAAGATGTTGAATACCCAAAAAAAGGTTAGAAAAGGTTAGAAGGTTAGAAAAGGTATCATTTATATGTTAGGAGTTAAAAAATAAACGCCTAACCTGTGTTTTATAAGAGCCTGTTCTCCTTACAATGGCAAAGGTACCAGACCTGAAATAAAAATTGTAGACGTCCTGTCTCTTATTCATAAAAGAAACAGGCTTACATCATATCCATCAATCATATATTTGTTTACGAACAATAGTATTATGAGTGGCTTTTTCTTTTCTTTTTTTTTATTTTTCCACAGTAACAACTTTTTCATATTATCAAATTATACAAAAAAAACAATTATCTATTGTTAAATTAAATACACAACCAAGGCACAATATGAAAGTTTTCATTTCCAGTCCATATGAAAAACATCTTTTCACTTACATTAACAAATATCAGTTTCCCAAAGGCATATAAAACTCAAAACTTCGCACACTATATTTGTGAAGGAAGACACGAAATAATGTAAATAATTTTGTTTTCATCAATTTTTAATGCTATAATAAGTCAACAGGGAACAAAACTTTTTAGTTGATAAAATATTCAAATCCAAAAGTTTTACCTTGATTTTTATTGAAGAAAAAAAAAAAAAAAATAAAAGAAATATAAAAAAATTTTATGTTTTCACTTTTCTTTTTGAGAAAAGTACCCTTCCCCCCCCCCTCCAACACCCTTCCTGAAAATGAGGTAATTTCTAAAATGAAGGAGGTAGGAGAATAGAAAAAGCAAAAAATTTGAAGACCAAACCAAATAAAGGGAGTTTTTTTGTGGGGTGGGGGGGGGGGGGGGTAAAATTTGAGTTTGAAAGGAAAAAAAAATTTTTTTTGGGGAATTTATTTCAAAATTTTTTAAATAGAATAAGCTTAAATTAAAATAATATTAAAAGATTATTTTTCCTCTTTTTACATAAGCGTCTGTATTTATGTTAATATATATATATATATATATATATATATATATATATATATATATATATATATATATATATATATATATATATATATATATATATATATATATATATATATATATATATATATATATATATATATATATATATATATATATATAGTAACAGTGAATGATATATTATTTGGTTCATCGAAAGAACTAAAATGTATCGGGACACTTTGCCCTTTAATTGGGCCAATTTAATTTCATATTCATATAATACAACTAAATTTTCTCCTGACTAACATTAGTATCTTTACGAAAGTAAAATAAAGCCCTATTCTAATGCTAAGAATATTCGACGTCCATCAAAAATTTACAAGGTACATGAAGGCCGTCTACCGTGGCTCAAACGGTAGAGTGATTGACTCACGTGCTTGAGGGCAATGGTTCGATCCCACTTGGGGATCCTAGGTATATACTACCTTGGAAAATTCCTCTCCTAGAATACGGGCAATGCCCGTGAGATGCAAACTTGATTTTAGTAGAATTTTTATTAGTTGAAAACTTTTTTAAGCAGAATTTAATTTTCTACATTTTTATTTAGTATTGATTCAGCACTAGATGCGCAGTACAGTAGTATATATATATATATATATATATATATATATATATATATATATATATATATATATATATATATATATATATATATATATATATATATATATATATATAGACCGACCGTGGTCTCGGCCACAGCAAACCCCTGCCATTTTTACTGACCCCGGTCCCAGTTAAAAATCAGGGAAAACCGGGGTTTGTCTGACGGGGTTAAAATAGTAAATTATACTTACTATTATACTTATTAATGGTGGATTAAATCAAACAAAATATAAGAAAATTAAGATTTTTCTTCTTGTTTTTCAATATTTTCTTTTTCTTTTCTGTTTCTTTTGACCCCTCCTCTTCTGCTAGTGAATGTTCATCTTTGTGTTTTGATTTTAGATGCCTCCCATAAAGATTTTGTTGAAAAATTTTTATTTAGGGCACCCGGAGATCCTCTTTTAATTTCCTGATTGCAGATGTTACATTTAGCTATTTCGAGCCTATCCTGAAACATTGTAAAGTACTCCCATACTGCTGAAGCTGATCTTTTAGCCATAGTGACTGAAAGTATAAACAAAATAATAATTTTGAAATACTGTAGCTAACTGATACAAGTTTGATACACAGCAATAAAATAGCAATGATATGTATACATACAGGTTATATTGATAATTTTATATCTTACATTTTTTCAAACTTAACCTTAGGATCTTACCTAGGTAAACCTGTTGAATCCCTATTGTGAATCCGAAAAAAAAAAATTTCAAAAATTTTTGTACTTTTTTTAAAACTTTTATTATACAAAATCTGTAGTTTTCTGAATTGTTTTTCAGAGAAAATGCATATAATAATTAATTTAAGTGAATGTTGGCCATTCTACTCCTTCCTTATAATTAAATAAACCTCAATTAAATTTATATCTAATTTTCTTAACTTAAAATTTTAATGTTTTAGACCTCTTTACAAATTTTAGGCAACCCTGGCCATAGCCCGGCACCGGCCAAATTTGAGAGACCCGGCCCCGGCAAAATTCCAGCCCCGGTCGGTCCTTATATATATATATATATATATATATATATATATATATATATATATATATATATATATATATATATATATATATATATATATATATATATATATATATATATATATATATATTGGAAACAAGTGAAATACAGCCTAAGTAGTACATAATCACGTGTTTGACAGTTGACTTCAGCGAATGATATGGCATGGAAGCCGTTTACTTCATGTTGACGAATCCTGGTATTTTCGTTCACATGAATCATATGTCGATTGCTTTGGCCATTGCTTTGCACGAATTGTACGTCATATTGCAGCTGCAACTTTACACTCAAACTCAATACGTCTGACAACATGGATGGACCACTCTCTTTAACAGGAGACGAGTGCGTAAGAGCATCCACTCTAATAGAAGAAAGTGTATTGTGTAGTATGCGGTGAATGTGCTCAGAGTGCTTCATACCACCCTTATCGGATGGTAAGAGAATTCAGTGACATGAATCACACTGTAGAAGTCTCTGACAGAGCAGGAAGAGGATTGCGACTGCAGAGGACGACAAACATATGCGGCTGAGGACATAAGGAAACAACTGGTTCACCAGTACTGAGTTTCGGAATGGCTTCATGACCGCAAGGAATGCGCGCGTTTCACTTATAACTATCGGAAGACGACTCATGAAGCGGGACTGACAAGTAGGAGGGCTGTCATCTGCAGGAATTGGTTCGTAATAGTTTTATTACTGGACATTTCTCCCCATCAGTTCGTCAGCAGCTACCTGAAAATCAAAATCCGACTCTATACATTTTGTGCCTCGTTTGCGAATAGTATTTGCTGCTCTCCTAAGTTCTTCTCATTTTTCTTTTGTTTGAGTTGCAACATTCAAAATATGGCGAAGTAGTACACCTCTATTGTTCACCATTCTTTTGTATACCTCACTTTTCAACCAATCCCATTAACAAAATTCCAGTGGTGTGAGGTCTGAAGACCTTGACGACCTTTTAGTAGGCCCGCCTCGACCAATCCAATGTACTGGAAAAGTTTCATTTGACTATTGTGAGACCTGGCGAGCAAAATGAGGAGGAGCTCCATCTTGCTGATAGTACATAAGATTTCTTATCTTTAAAGGAACATCTTCTAAAAGACCTTGTAACTCATTTTACAAAAATTCCGAATAATATCTCCCTATTAAACGATTCTCAATAATAAAAACACCAATTAAATGATCATCTACAATCCTACACCACCACACGTTAACTAAAAAACGATGATGAAAATTTATTTCGACTATTTTGTCGGTAATTTCGTCAGACCGTCGATGAAGAGTTGCGGATGTTTTCGAAGCCGTTATTAGTGAATATTGCTTTTTCGGTAAAAAGTACGTATTGAACGAAATGACGATTTAGCGATTATCCATCGACAAAATTCAATGTGTCTAGCATAGTCTCTGGTTGTAGGTGATATTGATAATAGCCCTGTTCGTGTAAATGTTCAATCACTTTTGTTTGAAGAATTTCAGGTTGAGCGCAATTCTTCTTGAACTAGTCGTTGGGTTCCGTTCCACTAAATCTAGAATGCCTTCTACTTTATTTACATCCTGTATACGGACACGTTCAGAAGTCTACCTGGACAGGTCTCTCACAATGTGTTGAAAGTTCTGATAAGTTTTTTTATCCTGAATTCAGGATACTTTTCAACCGCAGTTGTAGCATTCTCGTAGCAAAGACCATAAACAAAAATCATATTCGCAAATTCCATATTTGAAAAGACTTATGTAGTTATTTTTCACTTTTAACACAGTTGTCAAACAAAATAATTCACAATTGACAGGTGATGATAAGTGATAATTTTTGGTATTCTTGATCATATGTTAGTCTACTTGATTGGTTGTTTAAAGTTAAAACTTTTAGAACGCTCTAATTCCAAAACAAATTAAAATAGGATTACAATTCTTGGATTTTTTTAGTCATACATTTAAGTGTAGAATACTCTTTTAGAGTTTGGTGTGTTTCTCTCAACTCAACATGTATATCACTCTACTCCAAAGTCAGTAAGATAACTTCGGAATAAAATAGCTAGAGGTAAAGAAAATTTTTGATGCAATAGCCAGTAGTAATTGGAATATATCATCGTAATTTATCAAAAAGAAAATTTTTATAAATATTCTAAAAAATCTTTGCTTTACGAGTTTTCAATTTTTATCCAAATGTCAGCTAGTTTCAAAACATTGTGATGTCAGATAACGAAGACCTACCCAAATCCAGGATATTCTGGCACATTTATATGATGATTCTGGTTGTTTCGTATATTAGCGCGAAATAAGCAGTCATTTTAGTCTACCAGAAGCTCCCAAAAAATGAATGGTAGGCAGGTTACCAATTCAACTAACAAAAAGGAAGGAAAACCAGTTATTGACCAAAAATTACCACATTGCTCCAATTTCTCCAGAAATATAATATATATATATATATATATATATATATATATATATATATATATATATATATATATATATATATATATATAGAATATATATATATATATATATATATATATATATATATATATATATATATATATATATATATATATATGAAGCAACCAGAAGAAGACTAAAACCAGAACACGGTGAAGAATTAGAATTTGTCCACTGCAACTATGGAAGGTATTTTAATATGCAAAATAATTTAACAATTGCAATGATAGTGAATTAATAGTTTAACAACTTTTCTTATATTTATTAGTTATTAGTTTTTCTTTTTTAATTTTAGTCAACACATATTTATTATAAAATTCATTTCATTTACATCCTAAGTGCTTAAAAATTTGTTCTAAATTTAAAGTAGCTACTTTAAGTAGGACATTCGGAATAGCCGCTAACTAATCGGCTTCAGCCGATTATTTGAACAGATTCGGCAATTTGCCGAATTAATCGGCATGCCGAAACCAAAGCTTCGGTACATCCCTAATATATACGGTATATATATATATATATATATATATATATATATATATATATATATATATATATATATATATATATATATATATATATATATATATATATATATATATATATATATATATATATATATATATATATATATTATATAATATATATATATATATATATATATATATATATATATATATATATATATATATATATATATATATATATATATATATATATATATATATATATATATATATATATATATATATATATATATATATATCAGGGTTGGCATTGATTAAATCAAATTGATTTAATCAGTTGATTAAATCAATTGATTTTTTTATGAAAAAATTATGATTTTTTTTTTTTTTTTATTTTTTTGATTTTTTTAATAAATAATAAAACTGTTTTTTTTTATTTGTTTTATTTTGTCATATTTTTTGATACATAATGATATAACAGATATATTAGTTCCTTCTTACTGTGTTAAAAAACTTTAAAGTAGTTTATATATTAGAAATATAACTTACTTAATATTTGGTTCAAGATTTCATATAGGGTAATACAAGAATCTGATCTTCATTAATATAATATCCAATATAGAACTGTTAGAGTTCCTAGATATTCCTAATAATATCTTCAACAAAATTTTATTGAGCTTTAATCTAATGCAATTTGAGGTTATAGACAAAAGAGAAAACAGAAAAGACAATTCCTTTTAATTTTCAACCATTTAAATTTTTATACAACATTATAAGAAAACAATATTCCTCTATATAAATTATAAAAGAAAGAAAATTTAAGCACTTTTGATGCATAATCATTAATCCATAAATTAAATACATAACTTGCAAAAAATATATATATATATATATATATATATATATATATATATATATATATATATATATATATATATATATATATATATATATATATATATTTTTTGCAAGTTATGTATTTAATTTATGGATTAATGATTATGCATCAAAAGTGCTTAAATTTTCTTTCTTTTATAATTTATATAGAGGAATATTGTTTTCTTATAATGTTGTATAAAAATTTAAATGGTTGAAAATTAAAAGGAATTGTCTTTTCTGTTTTCTCTTTTGTCTATAACCTCAAATTGCATTAGATTAAAGCTCAATAAAATTTTGTTGAAGATTTGATTGAATATATATTAGGAATTCTAAACTCTAACAGTTCTATATTGGATAAATTATATTAATGAAGATCAGATTCTTGTATTACCCTATATGAAATCTTGAACCAAATATTAAGGAAGTTATATTTCTAATATATAAACTACTTTAAAGTTTTTTAACACAGTAAGAAGGAACTAATATATCTGTTATATCATTATGTATCAAAAAATATGACAAAATAAAAAAAAAAAAAAAAAAAGTTTTTTTTTTTTTTTTAAAAAAAATCAAAATAAATCAAAAGAATCAAAAAAATCAAAAAAATCAAAAGAATCATTGATTTTTTGATTTTTTTAAAAAAAAAATCAAAAAAATCACCAACCCTGATATATATATATATATATATATATATATATATATATATATATATATATATATATATATATATATATATATATATATATATATATATATATATATATATATATATATAAGGATGCTTCAATAAATTTTCAATAACGCAAAACAAATTATTCTTTGTTAATAAATAATCAAACTCAACTAAAGAAAACACATCATAATATATAAATATATATATATATATATATATATATAATATATATATATATATATATATATATATATATATATATATATATATATATATATATATATATATATATATATATATAATATATAGTAAATAGAGCTAAACACACTGGAGGATAAAGAATTACTTACCTCCTCGGGGGTCGAACCACCGCATGTTGCGACTGAGATCAACTAAAGACGCGGCGCTCTACCACTGAGCCATCCACGAACCCAAAAAAGTTCGCTTCAAGAACAGTTTCAAGCAACCGATCTTCCCGTCAAGGTATAATCACCAGGTTTTTACTGCTTGGTTTATAAGCATTTATTTGATAATACCTAAAGAGTGGGGAGGAACAGGGTGAAAACCTGGTGATTATACCTTGACGGGAAGATCGGTTGCTTGAAACTGTTCTTGAAGCGAACTTTTTTGGGTTCGTGGATGGCTCAGTGGTAGAGCGCCGCGTCTTTAGTTGATCTCAGTCGCAACATGCGGTGGTTCGACCCCCGAGGAGGTAAGTAATTCTTTATCCTCCAGTGTGTTTAGCTCTATTTACTTTATTATTTACTGCTTGGTTTATAAGCATTTATTTGATATTTATATATATATATATATATATATATATATATATATATATATATATATATATATATATATATATATATATATATATATATATATATATATATATATATATGTAAAATATTTTATTTAATTAAACATATTTCATAATAAATTCTTAAAGAAATATAATTAATATTTATAAAATGTTAGCCTCCCTTAGTTTAAATATTTATGAAACGTTTTTAATATATATTTATTTTTATATAATAAATTATTTGTTATTTTCATATATTTATTTATATTTTATTGCATTATTTTATTAAATATTTAAAATACAAACATTAATAGATTTATAAATTTGTTTATATTTATTGATAATTAAAAGAGTTTACCTAAAATCTATCATTTAACTTCGCTCAGTTTCATAATGAACCAATCTATTCGTTCAGCTATTTATTAATAATATTAGTTTTTCTTATTTTTTAGAGGTTAATTATTTATTTATTTATTATTTAAAATATTTTAATATTATATGTATTTATTTAGTTATTTCTTAATATTAAGGTATTTAAATAGTTTATTTCTCTTTATTTTAATTACGTTTTTGGCAGACGACTTCTGGAAACTCACATTGTTTATTATTATTATTATTATTATTATCTTAAGAGAGTTTGTTAAACTGATTATTTGGAAATCTTATGTTCTTTAATATATGTTTGAATATTTAAATTAGAAATATTATATTAAAATGTTATATTTATCAATATTATTATATAAAATTTATATTTTCTAAAAAGAAATGATTATATTGGCTTAGTAATTATTTTACGTTTTAACATTGACCCCGTTACAATGAACAATATTTACCTGTCATTTTATTCATAATTATGTTAACTTTTTAATATAATTTTAGGTAACCAAACTTGATATGAGGATAGGTTATTATATATTAAATAACCTTTAATATATATATATAATAAGATATAAGCCTTTATATTTTGTGTAATAAATTTATAAAGATAAAGTGATTATATGAATTTAGTCATGGCTAAAGGGATTTGTAAGATATTTTTATAATATGTTTTGTATTTATTTTTATTCTTAAGTTAATTTTAAGGAAGAGAAATGTGAGAACATCCACTCTAAGAAGAATTATAAAACCAGTTTATTCGGTCGATTCTAAACCGTTTACCAATAGCCAGTACTAGCCCTCCTGAAGTACTTATAAAGGAAAGAATCCTGGGAGATGCTTAATATTTTCTGTTAAGAGGTGAACTTAACCTGGATTCCGAAGGAGGCATTGCTTAAGGTATCTCAGCCTTTCCGAAGGTGCGGTTTTAACTCCTTCAGATATTGGACTGATTTAAGGTTCAATAGTCAGGAAACTGACTCTAAAACCTTTGAGGGATTCTTCTTTTTTTTGTACAGCTTATTGCTGAGAAACGATGCTTGATATCGTTTCATGTAACATATAATAGAAATGTAAATTTTTATAACATCTTAAAGTTAGAATTCATGACTGCGAATCCCTCGAAATAACCATGTCTATCAACTTACATTTTTGTCATTTTTTTATTTCTTATGTAAATAAACCTATTTAGTAATTAATTTTGTTTAATTCAGCCACACATTTGGAATTTGTCAAGCACATGTTATTTTTATATAATAAAGTGGTGTAAGGAGCTATAATAATTTTATAACAACGATACTAGAGAGAAGACTCGTACACGCCAACTTTATAATATATATATATATATATATATATATATATATATATATATATATATATATATATATATATATATATATATATATATATATATATATGGCTATAATATGGCTAAATAAAAAATAACACCTGAGGAGAAAGCGGCAAGCTTGCCGCTTAAATCTTTCCTTTAATACGTGAACTTCTGGCAAAAAAGCTAAGCGTATTCGCGCATGAGCGACCGAGAAAATTGTCTCACTCTTATGAAGGTCAAGGTGGCTAAATACGAAGCTTGTTATGCATCTCATTTTTACCCAGAAAAAAACTCGGATTTATAAATTCAACTTAAGAAATATTAACAGTTCTATTAGGTTCAATCAGTTGCATTACGGTAAACCGCACTTACCTAGCATACCCTGAATGTACGCTTTATATATATATATATATATATATATATATATATATATATATATATATATATATATATATATATATATATATATATATATATATATATATATATATATATATATATATATATATATATATATATATATCAATAGTTTGGTTTCTCTACGTTCTCTTTCTAGTTTTCATTAAGGATCTTCTGTCTGTCATTTTCTATACACTTCAGTGTGTATTCCTCTTTTTAATTCTTACAGTTCATTATTTTTTTTCTTTCGAAAAGGATATTGAAAACTTTAAAATAGTTTATGCTATTACGATGGGCTCACTGATAATGGCCACCAACGTTTTTATGGTATTTGAGGTTGAGAAAACACCTTTATATCTGTGTCTGAGGTTTCTCATCTTTTTTGCTCGACATTATTATCCAAACCACTGCAACAGCTCTTAAAAATCTTTCCACCCTCCTTAACAGTTTTGTTATTTTGTTTTCTCGAGATCTTTCTTTGAAGGATCACGTTGCTTTTCTTGTTAAATAATGCAACTCTTAAGAGGTTAGGTATTCTGATACTTCAAGTAACATCCTCAGGTCCTGACAGTCGCTTTCACTGTAAAATGGTGTCTTTGTTCTTTTATAGAGAATGCATAATTATATAAGTAAAGTACTTTTCATTAACTCTCGATAGAATCTTACGACTGGCAACGTCCCTTTTTTATCTTAAATTTTTCCGAAATTTGAATAACAAAAATTTCGCTAATGACTAACAAAATTGTAAAAGATGTTAAATATATATATATGACAATACTGATACAGTTCTTCTAGAAAAGGTGGAATCTATGATTTTTCGTATTATAAATCATCCCATTCTCATTGTCACTTTTTTTCCTTTTTCAAGCCTTTGAACTGTTGCATTATTCTCCTTATACTCTTCGCTATTACAATTGTAACTGTTCTTTAGATTTCTTTAATCGCACATCTAATCCTTTGAAGAGAATTCATGTAAAAACGTTTTTAGTTATATAGTGATATAATAATTTTTTATTTCCATTTTTCATACATAGTACATACTTCCAAAAATAGTGTATTAAAGCATGTAAAACTTTAAGTCTACATATTTTTTTACATCGGAGGTGATATATAAAGTAATATATATATAATATATATATATATATATATATATATATATATATATATATATATATATATATATATATATATATATATATATATATATATATATATATATATATATATATATATATATATATATATATCTTAAAATAATCTTCATCCCCCAGGAAGGACTATCGTCCTGTCAGAGGGATCTTTCGAGGAAGATCCTAGGGTTTCACGGGCCTACGGCGGATACCGCTGACTGGGTCAGGCCTATCGCGGATGCCGGAGATTACTCCCATCAGTGGCAAGGGCACTCCACTGATGTACTCGTTTAACGACTGAGTCATTCGGAGCTAAGCGCAAGAAGAAATCGCTCACATTTCCCGCTCCGGCCAGGCCTCGAACCCTTGACCTCTCGTTTGCCATAACGAGTGCTCGATCGACTGAGCTACGGAGCCACTATATATATATATATATATATATATATATATATATATATATATATATATATATATATATATATATATATATATATATATATATATATATATATATATATATATATATATATATATATATATATATATATATATATATATATATATATATATATAAGTAATAAAAAGTATAATAAGGGCCAATTACAAGATTTTAACAAATGGTTCGTTTTTACAAAGCCTTTACAATATAACATCTACTTATTATATATATATATATATATATATATATATATATATATATATATATATATATATATATATATATATATATATATATATATATATATATATATATATATATATATATATATATATATATGGTAAAGGTGGAGATTGTTTCTGAGTTTCGATTGTTAAAAAATATCGAAAATCGAAAATATCGGAGAAGCCTATCGTAAACAAGAGAGTTGCCAGAGGTACTATTACTAGACATACACACAATTATTATTACTTACTTTTCTAGCAGAACCTAATTCGACTTATCATAACCTGAACTACCGAAATTGCCGTAAAAAGAGGCCTAACCTACACAAGAAGTTGCCGTAAAAGAGACCTAACGTACACAAGAACGTTTGCACGACATAGTAGCCTAGGGCTAATTATAGGTAAAAAGTATCGATTAAAATAAAATATCGACATAAAAAAATATCGATATAAAAAATATCGAAACTCAGAAACAATCTCCACCTAAGCCATATATATATATATATATATATATATATATATATATATATATATATATATATATATATATATATATATATATATATATATATATATATATATATATATATATATATATATATATATATATAT
>SEYY01021542.1:0-5000 GCA_009176605.1 Armadillidium nasatum
TTCTCATTCTTCAAACTCATTTCATCTTATGTATATTGTAATATTTTCAGTACATTTCATTTTTTTATTCTAAGATTTTAGGAAAAATAGTATTTAGTCATATCAACACTCTTTACCTTTGTCATCACTGCATCACTTATCTTGACACAGCCTTTATTAATTATTTTCAATTAAAAGTTAGAAAGTTCTATCATATAAAATCTTTATAAAGATTCTTCATGAAAGTGAGTTGAGATAATCTTCGTGAAGATATGGTATTATATTTTAAAATAATGATTTTAAGTTCTATCATATAAAATCTTTGTAAAGAATCTTTATGAAAGTGAGTTGAGATAATCTTCAAAAGATATGGTGTTATATTTTAAAATAATGATTTTATTTCAAGTTCTATCATATAAAATCTTTATTAAGAATCTTAATGAAAGTGAGTTGAGATAATCTTCACGAAGATATGGTGTTATATTTTGAAATAATGATTTTATTTTTAAATTCTATCATATAAAAATCTTTATAAAGAATCTTCGTGAAAGTGAGTTGAGATAATCTTGCACGAAGATATATTGATATATTTTCGAAAAATGATTTTATTTTTTGAAGCATGTCTTCAGGAATTAAAATTTACAGTGAAATTTTTTTATTGTTTTAAATTGTCATAAAATATAATATTCATAAAAAATATATATATATATATTATATATATATATATATATATATATATATATATATATATATATATATATATATATATATATATATATATATATATATATATATATATATATATATATATATATATATATATATATATATATATATATATATATATATATATATATATATATATATATATATATATATATATATATATATATATATATATATATATATATATATATATATATATATATATATATATATATATATATATATATATATATATATATATATATATATATATATATATATATATATATATATATATATATATATATATATATATATATATATATATATATATATATATATATATATATATATATATATATATATATATATATATATATATATATATATATATATATATATATATATATATATATATATATATATATATATATATATATATATATATATACTACCAGGGCTTCTTAAACTGTGGGTCGCGACCCCCAGGGGGGTCGCGAGACTACTGAAAGGGGGTCGCAAAGATCTGATACTTTTCAATCATTATAAATAAAATTTTAAAATTAGTATACACACTACGTACAAATATAAATACAAATAAAAATCATACAAAATACTATTGTAGTTTTATTATAACTATTTTTTGAAAAAAGTGGAAATGCAAAACTGTTATGTAGGGCCGCCTATAAATGAAAATATGGAAGTAGCATTTAAAATAATAAATACAACGCGCTCCTCGATTTTCAACTGAACGTTCTTCAAGATTGCCAGGAAAGCCACTCAAAGCCACCCAAAGCCGAAGACAGCCAGTCTACAGCCACTGGCTGTAGACTGGCTGGCTTGAAGATGCGTTGACTCAAAGATGACGGCTTTTCAGTTGGTGTTTTTAATTATTACGTTAAAGTTCAACTACATTTTGTTTAATTATTTATTATTATTTAACCATCATGGATAAATGGGTAATTAAAATTCCAACTAATAAGTCTGCCACGCCGTCACAACCAAGTTGCAGTGCTTCAAATCCGACTTCTAGCAAAACAAAAAAAAGAAAATATGACGAATCATATTTGCAGTATGGCTTCACATGCTCTTCTCACAACAATGAAGAACAACCAGTGTGCTTAATTTGCAAAGAAGTTTTGGCTGCAGAAAGCATGAAACCGTCAAAACTGCAACGACATTTGAATACTAAACATGCAACGTTATCAAAAAAGCCAATAGAATATTTTGAGCGTCTTTTGCAAACATCAAATAAAGAAAAGAACACTTTGGAGAAGTATGTTACTTTGAATGATAAATATCTATTGGCATCGTATGAAGTTTCGTATTTGATAGCAAAAACGAAAAAGCCTTTTACTATTGGAGAGCAACTTTTACTACCTGCAGCTATAAGAATGTCTGAAATTGTTCATGGAAAACAGTATGCTGCTGAAATTAGTAAAATTCCATTATCAAATGACACTGTGTCCAAAAGAATTTCAGACATTAGCAATGATCAATTTCAACAGCTTCTTATGAGGCTTAAAGACAGCTCAAAGTTTGCAATACAACTGGACGAGTCGACAGACATTTCAAAAATGGCACAGTTGTTACTTTTTGTAAGATATATTTATGAGGGAAGCATTCATGAAGATATACTGTTTTGTCGTCCTCTGGAAGGTCATACTCGTGGAAAAGATATATATAAAAAAGTAAATGAGTTTTTTGAAAAAGAAGGATTAAATTGGAAAAATTGTGTTGGTGTGTGCACAGACGGTGCTGCAGCAATGACCGGACAAGATCTTGGTTTTACAGCATTTGTTAAAGCTGGAAATGATCATATTACATTTACACATTGTATGATTCACCGAGAGGCACTTGTTGTTAAAAAAATTGCACCAGAATTAAACACTGTTTTTTTTTGATGCAGTCAAAATCATTAACTTTATTAAAAGTCGAGCACTTAATAGTCGATTGTTTAAAAATTTGTGCATTGATATGGATTCGGATTATACAAGTTTATTGCTACATGCTGAAGTTAGGTGGCTATCAAGAGGTCGAAGTTTGAAACGATTATTAACTTTAAAAGATGAAGTTCTTATATTTCTAACAGAGCAAAATTCTAATTTGGCCGATTATTTTCACGATAATTTATGGCTTCTCAAGCTATGCTATTTGGCAGATATTTTTGATAAAATCAATGATATGAATTTATCAATGCAGGGAGTCTGCGTTAATATGTTTATGTTAAAAAATAAACTTGAGGCCTTTGTTAAAAAAATTCTTATATGGAAGAACAGAGTGGAAAGTGGATCGCTCGAAATGTTTCCATTTACTGACGAGTATATAATTAGTAACAATATTTCAAAAAAAGATACTCCTATAACAAAAATTATAGTTAATCATTTGAAGGATATGGAAGTTTACATGCATAGGTATTTTCCCAATGATATCGATACACAACAATGGATTTGCAATCCATTTTCAATTGAAATGAAAGAAATTAATTTTTTAAACTTAAAAGCACAAGAAGAATTTGCCGAATTAACAAGTGATACTACCTTGCGACTCAGATTTTCTCAAGTGCCTGTGCATGAATTTTGGATAGAAATCAAATCAGAATATCCCCTACTATCGGAAATGGCAATGAACAAATTACTGCCATTTTGTACAACATATTTATGTGAATCAGCCTTTTCCACATTAACTTACATAAAATCAAAATACCGTTCAACTTTAATAAACGTTGAAAATTTATTACGATCTGCACTAACTCAAATTGAGCCTAGATTTAATTATTTGTTGTAAAAATAAACAATCACATCCGTCACATTAATATTGTGTGATGTTAATAATATGTTTTTATTAAAAAAATTGTCACAAAAGTTTATTTTTTCTATTGAATATATAGATATAGTTTTATGTTTTCTTATAAAAAAATTGTTACAAAAGTTTATTTTTCCTATTGAATAAATATATATATAGTTTTATGTCATTCTGTTTATTGTGTTTTATTACGACCGATATCCCGTCAACGTTTCCAATTATATATATGTGAAATGAATGGGTACGTATTCTTTAATCCTTATTTTATTTACATTGTAAAATAGTGCGATATTACATCTACATCTACGGTTAATATATATTTCATTATATGGAGGAGGGGGTCGTTTAAAATTTCCTAAGCTTGAAGGGGGTCGCTATATAAAAAAGTTTAAGAAGCCCTGTCTATATTTATTAGTTCAATTTAAAAATTCACAAGTCTATATCTCAATCCATCTAAAATGTATGAAAATTTTGATTGATCCAATTAATATTTTTATTAATATTAATATATATATATATATATATATATATATATATATATATATATATATAATATTATATATATAAATAATAAATATAAATTTAAAAAAACTAAAATCCAATATTATGGTTAGCAACAGCACTAATTAATCAAATGGATTTGGCCTCTTAATTAGTTTCTTGCTAATTTTTTTCTCTTTCCTTAATTAAGTTTGCATTTTAATTATTGACAGAACTAAATTAATGAGAAAAATAAATTAACTCTCTTTCTTCTAATTCTCTCTCTCTCTTTTTATTCAATATATATATATATATATATATATATATATATATATATATATATATATATATATATATATATATATATATATATATATATATATATATATATATATATATATATTACCAATTTATTAGCTAATTAATGTTGAGTGTTCTTCTTTCAAATGAGTAATATAATAATGAAACGTGGTGTCATTGGCCTAAGAATGAATAGAAGAACTTTTAGAAACACCACTATACAACTATTAATATTTTTACAGGAAGAACAAAGCCGTTTACAACACCTACTCTTTAATGACCGGGAAGAGAATTATAGTGAAGCCCACCGAGAAAAGGATATATACCGACAGAAGGAAGTTTATAAACCAAAGTATTTTGAGATACTCAGTCGAAGGATTTCGATCTAACTTCACAGGAAAGGGTCAACAAAATCCAGATGAAGTAAGCCCAAAATTTATAGAGAAGAGAAAGATGACCGCTTGAGCTTTCATGTTAAAGCAATGATACGATAAAAAATAGAGAGTTGAAAGTAGTCCTCCTTTTCTGTAAAGGTCGAATGAGAGCACATTTTCAGCAAGGAGGGGGTGTCGAAAAAGAAAGAAAGAGACGAAAAAGGTTTTTAACGCAGTGCAAACTAGGAGGCAGAAACTTTAAGAACCACAGAAGGACACTATCAGAACTGTGGGTCTTCTTAATGTGAAGCTCAGATAAAACGAGAATAAAATCTTTAGAAGAAAATTATTTAAAGC
>SEYY01021542.1:22500-25000 GCA_009176605.1 Armadillidium nasatum
ATATATATATATATATATATATATATATATATATATATATATATATATACGCTTTTCCTGAAAAAACAGGAATAGGTTTGTAACCCTCTATTCCCTCCCGCTCCTACCCCCTTCCCCATTACTGTCTCTACTAAGCACTTCTGTAGGCCTATACATCAGTAGTTCTTTATTTTTATTTTTTGTTATTGATCTGTTTATTTCTATTTTGAATTGTAAATCTTAAGATTGTTATTTTTTCATAACAATAGCTGAAAAGAAACTGGTGCTGTATATATATATATATATATATATATATATATATATATATATATATATATATATATATATATATATATATATATATATATATATATATATATATATATATATATATATATATATATATGTATCGGTCACGTCGGCCATTAGCGACCCCGAATCCGATTGCTTCCCAACTCCGGTGGATATTGGTAGGCCTTGGGCCTTTGCCCACCGGAGGAGACATAAAATATATATATATATATATATATATATATATATATATATATATATATATATATATATATATATATATATATATATATATATATATATATATATATATATATATATATATATATGAAAGGGGGCAAACGTCAGAGATCTACTAAAATTTCAATCAGAGTTAGAAAGGAAATCAGAAACCTGAGTAAATTAAAGGCCGACATGTTAAGATACAATGCGTTTGAAAGAGTATAGATTATAAGTAGGGAAAATAGATGTAGGGATCAGTTTCCATAGCAATAGTAAAGAGAAATTGATGCGACAATTCGATGGGGAGAAAGAGACTGGAGAGAGTTAGCAAGAGCTAAAGAGTTGTTAAACCCTAGACATCATCTCAAGGAGAGATGTATGAGTGGAACTACCCCAGATGTGTGAAGCATACTCCATACAAGAGTAAACAACACCCTTGTAGAGAGCAAGTAACTGGAATGACGTGAAGGCACCACAGATCACAAGAAAAGGATAAGCCAATAATATGAATGAGAGATGAAAGTCTGGGTTATGGGTTTTTATGGAAGATGTCATAGTTGCGCGGTGGATTGTGTCGAGTAGAGAGATGAACAGAGTTTTTGAGTCAATGAAAACCATGTTTTCTCTACCCAATTTGAAATGATAGATAAATCAGAGGTCAGTTGCTCCTTTACTACTCTCACACGTCTATTAATTACTGTAGGGAAGGGGCATTCTTCAAACTGAATGGATCAATGAATGATGGAGTTATAGGCATAGGATTGGGTGAGAGATGAATAAACAGACGGGAGGTCATTAATGAAAAGCAGGAAAAAGTGTTGAGAACGGACTGATCCATGAGACACACCGTTACTAATAGATTTAATGGATGAACGATATGATCTATAACATCAGCTATGGTACGATTGAAAGGAAGTCAGAGACAGAGCAACAGAGAGAAGGATTGATTCCGAAGACTGAAGTTTAGAAATCAAAGCTTTGTTCCAGACTCTATCGAAACCTTTCGATATGTCCAGCGCGATAGCGAAAGATTATATATATATATATATATATATATATATATATATATATATATATATATATATATATATATATATATATATATATATATATATATATATATATATATATATATATATATATATATATATATATATATATATATATATATATATATATATATATTATATATACTGTTATTATAATTATTTATTATTATTATTATTATTATTATTATTATTATTATTATTATTATTATTATTATTATTATTATTATTATTATTATTATTATTATGTTGCTATGAAAAGTTATTATTGCAATTATTTTTATTATAAAAATTATTTTATTATTATTATTATTATTATTATTATTATTATTATTATTATTATTATTATTATTATTATTATTATTAATTATTAAATATATTAAAATTTATTATTATTAATTATTATTATTATTATTATTATTATTATTATTATTATTATTATTATTATTATTATTATTATTATTATTATTATTATTATTAGGACATCCTTGTAAAAGTGAATATACTTTTTATTATACATAATCTAACTGAAGAGAACGCATGCACACACAAACACCCAAATATATATATATATATATATATATATATATATATATATATATATATATATATATATATATATATATATATATATATATATATATATATATATATATATATATATATATATATATATATATATATATATATATATATATATATATTGTCCGAATGGTGTGTATGGCAGAATTCTAAAAGAGGGGAGTAGCAGTATTGCTAAGGCACTGTATTTGATATTTAAGCGATCTATTGCTTTTGGAGAGGTGGTGCCCATTTCTAAAAAAAAGGTAGTAAGGAAGATTTAGGGAACTATAGGCCAGCTAGTTTAACATCTTCGGTTGTGAAAATTTAGGAAAAGTTACTGAAGTCATATTGTGAAGCATTTAGCTGATAACAAGATAGTATATAACTCCTAGCATGGA
>SEYY01021542.1:27500-32500 GCA_009176605.1 Armadillidium nasatum
AAATTTATTATTAAAAATTAATTTATTTATATTTAAAAATTTGTTTACAGAAGTGTACGAGAATTTTTCTTGGGTAGGATATAGTCTGAAGCTCTTAAGGTGGAACAAGTTTATTTTCCTACGTATCCCTATTCGCAAGTCAGGAAAAGATGGTTAGTGCATGTTTTCTTTTTATTATTCTTATTATTATTATTATTATTATTATTATTATTATTATTATTATTATTATTATTATTATTATTATTATTATTTTTTTTTTTTTAAACAAGATACGTAAAAAATTTATTTAAACTTACTTTGTGCTTTAAAATTTGTTTTATAGTTTGCCTTTAGCTTATTTAAAGTTTGCTTTTAAGTTGTTTTATTTAACGTAGTTATCTTTTAAATTTACATTTCATATATGCTTAAATTAAGTTTTCACATACATATAAGCAAGGACATTCAATTTCATGCCAAGTTCCTTTATTAAATATTTTCTGATTATACATAAAATTTCAAGTTTTATGTTTGTTTTATTAAACTTATAACCCTCTATTCATTTTAAGTTTCTTATTTAAATAATTTAATCATATGTGCATATTTAACCTTAGTGCTTAATAATCATGTATACTGTTTTTATCAAAAACCCCCATGTCTTTTATTTGATGTTTCATTATTTTATACATACATTTTTAGGCTCATATTTAACAAAGTGGTGTGTCGATTTACTAAAAACCTATGTGTATCTATTCATATCAAGATTCTCTTTACATATTTTCACCTTATTCAAACATTTTAGTTTTCGTGTTTGTTAAATTAGTATAAAATTTCATATATTTTATATTAATATACTTAACAAATCTCTGTTGTTTCAGGCAAAACCCACAGCCGGAGGGAATTCAAGCAAGAAACAGAAAATCTCTGTTGCTAATATTACTCATGAGTCAATGGAACGCATCAAGTCCAATATGGATAGACACACCTACACCGTTAGAGTCAGAGATGTAGATTTCTTTAATGGTGAAAGAGGTCTTGAAGAATCATTTAAAATGGTAGTCACTGATGTGGTTGATGAAATTCTGAGAGATCTAGACTATGACTCCGCTACTATGAGGGTTGGTATCAACTTCACTTTCAACGATGGTGCGCCTCGTAGTCATCAGTATTATGTCAATATCGCTTGGACGGACGTAGCTGCTGACAATACTGTAGAAGAAATGATGCGACGATTGGAAGGATCTTTCCAATCTGGAGATAAAGCCACTTTCTCTAAATTTAAAGTTGTTGCTACTGTATTCCGTATGGCTAAAGGGAATGGCGAAACAGATACTCCAAACATTGGTAAAAACACTCATATATTAATACCAATGAACATTTCTTTTGAGAATAGGGATATTCCTAAAGGACATCTTAAGGAGGGACCTGTAGGGTGCGCTTTCAGATCAGTTGTATTGTATAGAAAAACCGTACGTGAAGGTAAGTTAGCTAAAGGTATTAGCTCTGGTACTATTAAGAAAGCGGCTGAGAAACTAGCAGAGTCTTGCGGCATGGAATATACAGACCCTTTCATTGCTACTGATTTCGAGAAAATTGAGAAGGTTGAAAAATGTAGGGTCATCGTATTTGCCCCTGAAGGAAAAAACGTGAAGATTCTGTATAATCCAGCGAATAAAGATCGAAATGACCCTTTGTATATTATAGGATATGATGGGAAAGACCATTATTTTGCTATAGCCGAAGATAAATTAAAGTTATGTTTTGAAAATACCAAGAAAAAAGATGCTTATAGGCACGGAATTTTCTGCACTTACTGTTACACTTTCAATAGCAATAACATTTCGCATAAACTGGACTGTGATCATTATGGGTGTAGGCAATGCCTAAATGATAAATGCCAAGGGTCAGCAGGTCATAATGGACATTTCATTGAATGTAAAGATTGTAACCGCGAATTTTATAACAAAATCTGTTTTGATAATCACACTGCTAACAAAACATGTAAAAAAATTAAAAATTGCCATCTATGTCTAACACAAATAAAAATGAACCGTCAGTCTTCAGTCTTCAAACATGATTGTACAAAAGCCTTATTGCAAAACATGTAGTAATTCGAAAAATATGAGCCTAAAGAAAATGAATATCATATTTGCTACATGAAGAAAAAGGAGAAGAAAAAGAATAAGAAAAAAGATAATATTCCAGACACATTCACATGCTATTACGATATAGAGACTTTTCAACAAGATAAAGGCAGTTAATCATAAAGGTCGTAAAATAATTGAAATGATTCCTTACTTATTAGTATGTCAGATGATATGTAATTTGTGCACGGATAAGGAAGGAGAAAACGTATGTAATCATTGTGGTCCTAGAACAAGAGTATTTGATCTAGAAAATGGTAAAGGACCTACCGATAAGTTTATAGATTTTTTAATGAACTTTTCCAAGAATAGATCTAAATCAAAAGTAGTTGTGGCTGCTCATAATGGATGGAAAATTTGATCACCAGTATGTCTATGCCTCTTTATTAACTCACCCTAATACAAACGCTATCAGTAGTGATCCAATAAAGAGAGGTAACAAGATCATCTCTATGGGCTCTAATGGTAATATCGTTTACAGAGATACGTTATTGTTCACCCCTTGTGCTCTGAAGAACATGCCTAAATGTATGGGCATCACAGACCAGAGGTGTTTCTAAAGGCTTCTTCCCCTATACATTTTTAAATGAAGATCAATTGAATTATAAGGGCCCGATTCCTCATAAAGGTTTCTTTGAAACTAAAAAAATGTCTGCTGATGAAAAACAAGAATTTGAAGAATACTACGCAAGCTTTCAAGACAAAGAATATAATATTTTTGAAGAATGCAAGAAGTACTGTATCACAGACGTAAATGTATTAAGACGATGCTTTGAAAAATTCAGAGCAAATTTTATTAAAGCCTTTCGATATAGATTGCTTAGCTGACTGCTCAACAATTGCGTCTCTATGCTTCACCATCTATAAGAATGTATTTATGCCTGAAAAGAAAATTACCATTCTAAGTAGAGAGAAACAGTAAACCTTTTACTTATGAAGCTATTAAATGGTTAATATATCAGGAAAAACTCAATAACATAAATATAAGGCATGCTCGTAATGGCGGAGAGAAAGGTTTTAAAATTAAAAATAGTTGGTTATATCCTGATGGTTTCGGTTATGTCAATGGTGTGAAAACAGCCTTTTTGTATCATGGATGTGCATGGCATGGTCACAGAGGTTGTGATAACGGTAAAGGTACGCTTCATAAAATTTCAGCTGAAGATAGATATAATATCACAATGAAAAAAGAGCAATTATATAAAGAAGCTGGTTTCAATGTTGTAAGAATATGGGAATGCGAATGGAAGATTCAGAAAAACTTTAACCATTCAGGATCCTGATCATATCGATGAAGACATAACTATTGGTGCATATGTTAATCCGTATCAGCAACGATACCGTTAATAATAGACTTGTAATAGATGAATCTTTATTCGGTGGTCGAACTGAACCATTTGTTTATTACTATCCGCCTACTGAAGGCAAAAAGATCATGTATCAGGACTATACGTCGCTCTACCCCTTCGTTCAGAAACGAATGAAGTATCCCTGCGGACCCCCTGAGAAACTTGTAGGGAATAAAGTACCCGACATTGAGACATTCAAGAATGGTCTCAACAATGAATATTTCGGTGTTTCATTTATTAAGATTCTTCCACCTCAGGATTTAGACATCCCCGTTTTACCTGTGAGAATTGATAAAAAATTAATATTCCCACTTTGTTTTACATGTGCAAAAGAAAACTGCCAGAAATGCACTCATAATGAAAATGAAAGATCTATCGAAGGTGTATTCGCTACACCCGAAATACAACTAGCTCTTAATATGGGTTATAAACTTCTTAAGATTTTCGAAGTTTGGTCATTTAAAGAAATGGAGTACCTCTTTGAAGATTACGTCAATTATTTCCTGAAAATTAAGACGGAGGCTTCAGGACTTCCTAATGGTATTCATGAAGAAGATCCTGACTTTGAGAAAAAATTAATGGAATTCATACGTCTTTTCAAAGAAAAAGAAGGTGTTGAACTTGACGTAAACAATATTAAGAAGAACCCAGGCATGCGTTTCATTGCTAAACTGTGCCTAAATTCATTATGGGGTAAATTCGCGCAAAATACACCTGTTCGTGAGGATAAAATATGCACTAGCGATAAGGAAGTTTGGGAATTAATTAATCAATGTGACAACGACGTTCTCCAAGTGATACCTATTGGATCAAAATATGTTGTAACTACATCGAAAAACAATTTGTCTGAACGTTCGTCAACAGCAACAAACATTCCTATAGCATCGTTCACCACTGCTTATGCCCGCATTAAATTATACGAGCTCTTAAATAAAGTCAAACATAGGGCATTGTACTGCGATACAGATTCGTGTATTTTTGTTGCAGGCGAAAATGACGAAGTTCCCGAAACAGGGAACTTCTTAGGTGAACTGACAGACGAGATATCAGATTACGGGAAGGGGTCATATGGAGAATCTTTTGTATGCACAGGCCCAAAATCATATGCTGTTAAAATACGAACGAAAGATGGTAATCTTAAACATATTGTTAAGGCAAAAGGTCTTACCATCAATGAAGAGACAAGAGATATCATTAATTTCGAAAAATTATTGGAGCTAGCTCTTGAAAAGTGCTCGGAGAAAGATACCGGTCATAACGAATCATTATACGATGACATCAAAGACTCTGATGTCACTGTGAAAGCTATGAATAAAATGCAAATAGAATATGTTGATGACGATGATACTGAATTACGTCGCAAGAATGACTCAGGAATAAACGAATCTTCAATTCCTTGTACTAACTTAAACAGAAGTGGCGGAGAAAGAACTGCCTACAATGTACCACATAAAGTTTTCCAGCCAGGAAAATTAGGCGGTGTCAATCTTGTGACAGGGACAAAAGTGAATGAAATTTACAGCCAACAAAA
>SEYY01021542.1:37500-45000 GCA_009176605.1 Armadillidium nasatum
TAAATTTCGTCGAATCGTACAAAATCTATTCTTCGTGACATTGCAAATTCTTTTCTCTAAAGAATGTACATAGTCTTTCTGGTTAATCTTCTTCCCAGCATATTGCAAGGCAGATTAACTTTAACTTTGCATCTTCCTCTTTCCCATCTTTCGTATCTTGACGGCACCAATACTGTCCTACTTTCTGCTAAAGATAAACTCTTCGTTCAATACCTTTGTATTTCAGTCGTAAACATTTTTTTTAAGCTATACCTCCTCCATTTCCCACCTACTCGTTTATATTTGATATTGCGATCTCTTCTTATTATTTCTGCCATCTGAGGTTAATACTAAGAAGGTCTATGTTCCTGACAGTATTTTCCTGTGTTCATCAAATCTATTTCTTCCGTACTACCTTGACTTAGAAAACTGAATTCTTCAACCCACCATCTACATGTGCTTTCTTCCTACTGGTAGCGTGCGAACATTTATCCTGTGTGGTAAAAGGGAGACCTCTCTCAACCCTCTAACTATCGTCCCATCCTTTTAACCTCCGTTATCTCCAAAGTTTTTAAATTTATCCTTAACAGGAAGATTTGTAAACATCTTAAATCATCTAACCTTATCTCATATCGTTAGCATGGCTTTGGTAAGTAAAGCTAAACTGATTATTTTCTGACTCTTGATCCTCTGCTTTTTTGGCATTTCGGTAAATCTTTTGCTGTGGAGCAAGACATTTCGAAAACTATCAATAGAGTCTATTTCAAAGCTTTGATTTCTAAACTTTAATCTTTGATATCTATCCTTCACTCTGTGGCTTTCTCTCTGAATTCCTTTCCGGTGTATGTAAGGTCGTTCTGTGACCATTTTTTTTGTTTACATCTCACGGGCACTTGGCTTTTACCGGAGAGGAGAACTTTTCAAAAGTCTAGAGAGTTACTCTCGGGGTCAAACCTCAGACTTTCCCTACACCATCCTAGATAACTACACTGTGATAGCGTTGCAGATCGCTATCTTTCACCTTTTAAAGCAGTCAATAGTGGGAGTGAGCAAATTTATTCCAAATATTTTTTCAATAATAATTTCCTCTCCGCCATTTTGCCTCCTATTCACTCTTAATTAAGCTTCGGTTATAGTAGATGGGTATTCAAAAACTTTTTTAAAAAAGTGAGTTTCTAATCCAGTGGTTCTTAGCCTGTGGACAGCAGGCCCATAGGAGTGAGCAATTTATTCAAAGGGGACCCTAGAAAGCGTGAAGAAATGTTATAATCCTTTGAAATAAAATTGAAAGAAAGAACAAAATAAGAGGATGCAGAGAAAAAAAATTTAAAAAAATAAAAATAAAAGTTTCAGATATTAAGGCCAGTATATCACCCATGTAAATAGAGTGTAATATCAACCTTTCTAGTTATTTACAGTTATATGAATAAATGTTCCCTCTTATCCAAATATTTGATGATCCTACAAAAGAATCTTTAAATAGATATTTGTTGCACAAAGGCTAGATCTTGGATTAAGTCTAGGTGGTTGACGCGGCAATTAAAGATATTTAAAGTGGTTAGTGGTAAAAAAAAAAAAAAATTTAAAAACTCTGTTCTAATCTTTTGTCTCCAGAACGTCTCTTCCTAACAAAAGTTCAAAAAGAAAAGAAAAAGAAAACGAAGTCAACAGTTTTAACACCTTAAAATAAGAGTGAAACGACAAATTTTAATCAGGGATATAGAATCGTAATCGAAATAGTTCCGAAAGTTTGGTGGCTCAGAACCGGATACTGGTTTTAAGAGTATCTCGTTAATAAATAGTTGAAATCGGAAACGGAAAGAAAATCGCATTGTTTTCCATGGTTGGAGTTGGAATCAGAAATCAGTATTAGTCGAAATCTGAATCGAAGGAGAGGCATACGGAGTTGGATTTTCTTATAAGTGATTGCAAGGCCGTGTTTTTAATATACGTAAGCGTTTTGAAAGTAACAAAAAACTAAGAGTTTCTTTTGATTTTCTTAACGATAATAATCATAAAGATTAACGTTCTTGTGGAAATTCAAGCGATAAAAAGGTTCCCTTAATTAAAGGTAGTTTTCTTGGCTCGCAGGGATGAAGAAGTGGTTATGACGATGAACTCGTTCTCTCACGCTATGGAACTGCAGTTTTTCTATCTTGTTATTATATATATCTATACACATTATTACATTTTCATTAAACTATATATTAGTATATATTATATATATATATATATATATATATATATATAATATATATATATATATATATATATATATATATATAATATTATATATATATATATATATATATATATATATATATATATATATATATATAATATATATACTATATATATATATATATATATATATATATATATATAATATATATATTATTATATATATATTATATATATATATATATATATGATATATATATTATATATATATATATATATATATATATATATAATATATATATATATATATATATATATATATATATATATATATATATATATATATATATATATATATATATATATATATATATTATAGTATATATATATATATATATATATATATATATATATATATATATAATATATATATATATATATATATATATATATATATATATATAATATATATATATATATGTTGCAGACGGACAACAAGAAAAATTACTGGGCAATCTTCCATTTGCACACATGTACTGTAGTGGTCTTTACTTCTATAATGGTTTAATGACAGGATGTTGTATTTACGTTATAGATTTCGCTGATGCAGCAGAACTTGTCATGCTTACAAGCAAATTCAAGGTTATATATATATATATATATATATATAATATATATATATATATATATATATATATATATATATATATATATATATATATATAATATATATATATATATATATAGCTAACACACCTACTGAATAGGCCAATCTTTTCGGCTTCCTTTTTACATCTAATTCTACCCTGGATGAATCCGGCATCCCTCCTCCTATACTTCTTCTCAGGTGTCCCATGTCTTTACCAGTGATTTCATGTGATCAGGTGCATGGGATCCTGAAATCTGCATGTCCTCGTTCAACTCTAATCTCTATGCCTTAATACCACTTTCCTCTGTGCTGGAGGCGCGCATATATTCAACCGATCCCGAAAAAAGGAAGCCGCTCTGAGCCTTCTAACTATCGCCTTTTTGCTCTTACTTGCATTCTATCTAAAGTCTTTGAAACTCTCCTCGACTCTCATTTCCATGACCATTTAGAATCTCTCCTTTCTTTCAGATCATCAGTATGGCTTTTCGTCGCTCGAAGTCTACAGGTGACATTCTTTCCTATCTTACTGATCTATTGTCTTCTGCCCTCAGGGACTACGGGGAGTCTTATGTGGTGGCGCTTGACATATCCAAGGCTTTTGACAGGGTATGGCATGTGTGGCTGCTCTCTAAGCTCCCTTCCTTTGGGTTTCCTCCTCCTCTTTGCTTATTCATGTCTAGTTTCCTCTCAAATCACTCCATATCAGCACTTGTTGATGGAGCGACTTCTTCTTTCCCTATTAATTGTGGTGTTCCTCAGGGTTCTGTTCTATCTTCTATTTTATTCTCTCTTTTCATCAACGACCTCCCCAGCTGTATTTCTAACAGTTCATTCTTATGCCGACGACTTCTCTCCATTCTTCTACTTATTTCAAATCTGTTCCCTCCTTTCTTTCTTGAGTTGCTTCTCGTCTTTAACTTTGATTCCATTCTTGCCGATCTGGATGGGATTTCCCTGTGGGGCCACCGCAACCTTGTGAAATTCAACTCTTTGAAAACTCAGCTACTTCACCATCTCACTCAAAACACCTCCCAACTTTCCTATTTCCTTCGACGACTCTCCTGTCTCACCTGTGAACAACATAAATATTCTTGGTCTGAACATAAAGAATAAATTATCTTGGAAACCTCATATCACAACGGTTGCTAAGGTGGCCTCTAAAAAGCTGGAACCTCTGTTCAGATTGCTGGAATTTTTTCTTCTTAACAGTTGCTCCTATTATATAAGGGTCTTATCAGTTTTTGCAAAGAATTCTGTTCACATTTGTTTTTTTCCGGTTCCACCCTTTTTTTTGGATAAGGTTGAATTTAAGGCTAAGACTAATAAACTCTTTCTCTGCGACGTGACGTTGGCGCACTCTCTTTTCTGTAGGTACTACAACAGCAGTGGCTCGAAGGGGTTGACATCTCACATTCCATCACCATTACGTCGCCCTCGCAGCACAAAGGGTGGCTGGCTTGCACATGAATTTTGTCAGCTTAGCAAACTTTGGACGAGCACATTGTGGCACCTTCTTCTTTTCAGACATCTCTGTTCTGTGGAACTCTCTATATTGTTTTTTTTTTAATGCTGTATTTAACCTACCTCTCTTGAAATCATCTTCCTGCGCCCACCTGAGGGATCTACGTTAGGTTCGGAATTTGGTGAGTTTTCTTTTATCTTTTAATTATGTCCCCTCCAAGAAAAGGGCTCTGCCCGTGAGTGGCTGCAACATGTAATATATATATATATATATATATATATATATATATATATATATATATATATATATATATATATATATATATATATATATATATATATTATATATATATATATATATATATATATATATATATATATATATATATATATGATCGCTCTTCAGCTGACTGCGGTGACGATTCGACCATATATGATTGAAGCTGTTTTAAAAGAAGAAAATATTAAAGAACGCCTAAAGACAGCTCGGGTATTTATTTCTGCAGGATCTCCACCAAATCCTGCCTCAATAAGGCGTCTAAAAGAAGTCCTTGGTAACCATTTCTCATATCATGACGGTACGAGTATATATATATATAATATATATTATATATATATTATATATATATATATATATATATATATATATATATATATATATATATATATATATATATATATATATATATATATATATATATATATATATATATATATATATATATATATATATATATATATATATATATATATATATATATATATATATATATATATATATATATATATATATATATATATATATATATATATATATATATATATATATATATATATATATATATATATATATATATATAT
The DNA here is from genome assembly GCA_009176605.1 of Armadillidium nasatum. Classification (NCBI taxonomy): domain Eukaryota; kingdom Metazoa; phylum Arthropoda; class Malacostraca; order Isopoda; family Armadillidiidae; genus Armadillidium; species Armadillidium nasatum. The sequence goes on from SEYY01021542.1 coordinate 42,632, forward strand.
ATATATATATATATATATATATATATATATATATATATATATATATATATATATATATATATATACCTAGCCAATCCTGAACTTTCTTGGGTTATGCCCAGTGAGGGGTACTTGTATCGCTTCGGAAGGCGTTTATGTACTCCCATATATATATATATATATATATATATATATATATATATATATATATATATATATATATATATATATATATATATATATATATATATATATATATATATATATATTATTATTAATTGCCACTTTTATAAACCGTGGAATCATTTTGTATAATTGTAAATAGAGCTAAACAAATTAGAGGATAAAGAAATACTTACCTCATCAGGGGTCGAACCACCGCATGTTGCGACTGAGAACGACAAAAGACTCAGTGCTCTACCGCTGAGCTATCCACGAACCCAAAAAAGTTCGCTTCAAGAAACAATTTCAATCAACCGATCTTCCCGTCAAGGTACAATCACCAGGTTTTCACCCTGTTCCTCCCCGCTCCTTATTAGTTATTATTTTAATTGCCACTTTTTATAAACCGTGGAATCATTTTGTATAATTGTAAATAGAGCTAAACAAATTAAAGGATAAAGAAATACTTACCTCATCAGGGGTCGAACCACCGCATGTTGCGACTAAGAACGACAAAAGACTCGGTGCTCTACCGATGAGCTATCCACGAACCCAAAGAAAGTTTGCTTCAAAGAACAGTTTCAAGCAACCGATCTTCCCGTCAAGGTACAATCACCAGGTCGCAACATGTGGTGGTTCGACCCCTGATGAGGTAAGTATTTCTTTATCCTCTAATTTGTTTAGCTCTATTTACAATTTTATATATATATATATATATATATTATATATATATATTATATATATATATATATATATATATATATATATATATATATATATATATATATATATATATATATATAGTATGCTTATGTATTTTGCGTATTATTTTGTTTCTCAGAATTATTTTTAATCAACTAGGAGAACTTATCTTTTATAGAGAGCAAAAACCTCTATTGAGGTCACTGTAGATCTGCAAGAAAAGTTAACTTACCCTTCTAAACACTATAGTTATACTTTCTTATAGGTTATGGAACATTCGGAAGTATCAGCTGTTATTTTAACACCGGTAAACCAAGAACGCGTTGGATCAACAGGAAAACTCATTCCTAATGTAAAAGCCAAAATCATCGACGTAAACAGCGGAAAACCGATCTTGAAGCCATTTCAAGAAGGAGAACTTTTAATTAAAAGTCCATCGGTAAATTTTTTTCCTGTTTCTGATTTAAGTTTAAAAACATTAAAATAACATTTATTAAAGGGATCAACAGTAAATTAGTCATTTTTTTTTAAATTCTTAAAATATAACATAAAAATTACATTATTTTGCAACCCACTTTAATTTTAGAGTGGATTTCTTACGGAATTAAAGACAAGAAAAACACATAGGAAATAAGCACAAATATAATTTTGAAGCTCTCATTTAAATTCTAGTTGAATTATATATATATATATATATATATATATATATATATATATATATATATATATATATATATATATATATATATATATATATATATATATATATATATATATATATATATATATATATATATATATATATATATATATATATATATATTATATATCTGCTCAGTCGATCGACCACTCGCTATAGCAAGTAAGAGGTCCAAGGTTCGAGGCCTGGTCGGAGCGGGAAATGTGAGCTGTTTCTCCTTGCGGTTAGCTCTGAATGACTCAGTCGTTAAACGAGTACATCAGTGGAGTGCTCTTGCCACTGATGGGAATAATCTCCGGCATCCGCGATAGGCCTGGCCCAGCCAGCGGTATCCACCGTGGGCCCGTGAAACCCAAGGATCTTCCTCGAAAGATCCCACTGACAGGACGAAAGTCCTTCCTGGGGGAAGACGATTTATATATATATATATATATATATATATATATATATATATATATATATATATATATATATATATATATATATATATATATATATATATATATATATATATATATATATATATATATATATATATATATATATATATATATAATATATACTTTCTTTAAAAAATAATAAAAAAATAAAAAGAGGTTAACAAAGCATTTAATAAAGTCTAAAGATTAAAAGAAACCGTCTACATTTTGGAGGTATTCAACTTGGCTACAGCATCCAGACGTGAATGAAGAGAATTAGAAGTCAAACTATACTATGGTCAAACACAGCCTAATAGATTGTGGCTCAAACTTGCAAAATCGCAAAGTGTACGATAAGAATAAAGGAGTCAAGAAAAGTCGAATCTATAGTGTTTCAAGTGTCTGGC
>SEYY01021542.1:50000-60000 GCA_009176605.1 Armadillidium nasatum
GCGCACGTTTCCAGCAAGAAGGGAAGGTTGAAGTAGAAAGACAAAGACGAAATAGTTTACCAAGGCAGGGTGCAAGCTCGGAAGCACAAGTTTTGAGAACCACAGGAGGAATACCATCAGGACCATACGCCTTCTTAGTATTAAGCTCAGAGAGAGCAGAAATGACATCTTTAGAAGAAATTACTAATTTTAGGCATAAATGAGTTAGAGGGGTTGAAGGAGGAGGAATAATAGCTCCGGAATCGTCTAAGGTTGAATTAGAGGCAAAAGTTTGAGCGAAGAGTTCAGCTTTAGAAGAAGGTAAAACGCAGTTGTGCCGTCGGAAGATATTAAAGGAGGAAAGAGGAAGAAGCAAAGTTAGAGTTGACATTTTTTGCAAAATGCCAGAAAGGGCGAGAGGAAGAAGAGCCAGAAAGATTATTGCATTTTCTACGGAGAAAAGAATTTTTAGTGTTACGAAGGATAGATTTTGCACGATTCCGGGATGAAATATAAGTAGCGTGAGTTTCTGGAGTTTGAAGACGATGGTAATCCCTGAAGGCAACATCCCTGCGGCGGATAGCGCGAGAACAAGCAGAGTTAAACCAAGGTTTGTTAGGTTTAGTAGAAGGGAAAGAAAATGGAATGTACGCCTCCATGCCAGAGAGAATCACCTTGGTCGTACGCTCGGCACACTCCGAGGGACCCTTCCCACGAAAGCAAAAATCATTCCACGGGAAATCGAAGAAGTACGACCGCAAGTCAGACCAGCTTGCGGCACCGAAGTGCCACAAACGTTTCCTTTCAAAAGAAGGGGTCCTTCCTGCGGAAGACTTGAAGAGATAGAAGAGGATACAGAGATAAGAAGGTGATCGGAGGAACCCAGAGGAGGAAAGAGTTTAACAGTATAAGGAGAAGGATTAGAAGTTAGGAAAAGGTCTAGAATGTTGGGTTCATCTCCAAGACGATCAGGGATACGAGTAGGGAGCTGCACCAACTGCTCAATGTCATTTTGGAAAGCGAAATGGAAGGCACGTTCACCAGCTGTATCATGAGAACTAGAAGAAAGCCATTGGCGGTGGTGAACATTGAAATCACCTAATATGATGATTTCAGAAAAAGGAGAAGTGAGAATGTGCTCTATTTTCTAGTTTAAATAGTCGAAGAATTTAGGATAGTCAGTAGAATTAGGAGATAAATAAACAGAACAAATGAATTTAGTCGTAGAATGGCAAGAGAGCGTAAGTCCATAAGGTGGGAAATTCGGAAGACTCCATATTAGAGACACGAGAACATACCACATCGTTGCACACGTATGCACAACAACCGCCTTTGGCTGAAAATTGAGGATAGAGACAGTAGGAGGAAACAGAATATGGTTTGCTATCAGAACGTTCAAACATCTGTTTCGGTCAAGAATAAGAGGTGAGGTCTAGCAGAAGAGAGGTGATGTTCAACAAAGTGGAAATTGGAGTGTAGACCGCGAATGTTGCTGAAATTAATGAAAATAATAGACCGTACATGAGGACAAGCTGGCAGCTGTCTCTTGGTATTTATTTTCAGACTTCCTTTTCTTTAAGTTTTTAATTCTTATAATATAATGACAATGTTTTATGCAAAAGTTAGATACATAAAATTATAAAAAATTAAAATATGAAGTTGAATAAATAATAAATGAATGAAGTCACTTTATTTCTTTAAAAATAAAATAAAATTTTGAAAAAATTTCACTTTAGTAATAATACTCTACTAGAATATTAAGTTTTCATTTGTGTTCGATTAGAGTTTGCTGTAACATAAAAAAGAATGTTTGTGCTCACTAAAATAACATATAGAAGAGGAAAGATATGTAACTAGTAGGCTTTTACTTCGGTTAATAGTGGTGACTGTTATTATATAGAATAGTATTTAGGATTTTAGTTGTTCCTAAAATCAAAAACATATAACAAGTATTTTTATTTAAAAAACTTGGACTAAACCAAATTTCATCTAAACTGCTTTTCATTTTCTTTTCTGAGATAAAAAAGCTTATAATATTTACAGGACATTCGAAATGCTCTGATATCTTTTACAAGTGGAGTTACTTAAACTTAAGTGAACTCATTCAAAGATTACGTTTCACTGACTAAAATGAAAACATTCTATTTACACTACTCTGAATGAGTAACCTGTCAATTACAAAAAATGTAATGACAATCTCAAGTACATAAGTCTCCACAGGTTTTATCATATCTAATACATTCCAACAACTATTATTTACAAAAGGAACACAGTACGATTGTGGAGGCAAGCTCATTAAAAATAAAAACTCTTAACAACTCAAAATCTCATTTTTTTCCTTTTTTTTTTTTTTGCGCTTTAAACAACGGGAGCATTACAGTTAACCTAACTTCTCAATAATCTGAATCATGACTTCCATGAAAGACATGTTACCCTTTTATAAGTTTTATTAAAAATAATCTAAAACGAAAATTTCCCAAACATTTCTTAACCAAAACTAGGAGGGAAACAACAGAATTAATAACAAAATTTAAAATACTGAAAGTTGCATCAAATACATATTTTTTTTTTATAATTTAATAATAATAATAACATCCAAACCTTTTTTTAAAAAAGTGGCCTTAAAATTTGTCTTTTAACAATTTCACATTATTGACTAGAACAATTTAAGAAACTATCATTACCAAGCTTTAACAGCTTACCATTATCAGTCCTGAAAACTTCAAAATCACCATAAGACATGACATAAGTTAATGACATTTTGTATGAGACAGCTCACACGTGCTTGAATTAATCAGAAAATTACAATAGAATGTTTTTAAATTTGTTGAGCAACAATAAATCTTGGTCACCATTATTTTAATTTAATAAATTTAATATATATATATATATATATATATATATATATATATATATATATATATATATATATATATATATATATATATATATATATATATATATATATATATATATATATATATATATATATATATATATATATATATATATATATATATATTTTACTATTTGTGAAACTCTGAACTAGTTTTACATTTAAAAATCCGTAAAATATGGCTAGTCTTGTAATTTCTGATACTCATACCACATATGGGAAAAGATTCATACAAACTGTTACTAGTATACGGCGGGTCTTAATTTAGATAAAATTTGAACGGAACCTTACTATAAGTAGTTTTTTTTGAACTATTCTTTTATAATGAAAACGTAAAATATATATATATATATATTGGAATGCTTGGGTACATTAAAAAAAAATAATAATAATAATAATCACTGAACAGTAATTAAATGAAAAAATATGGATTGACATACATTTAAAAACTTTTAGGTAGCATGAAATAAATAAATTACCATTGGTGAAACAGCTTTTCAATTTAATTTTCTTTAAAGAACACTTATTTATAATCTCCAATATTTTTTCAAAACAAGCTCCACTTATTTACTAAATGGCTCACTGGTAAATTCACCATTTCCTATAAAGCACGAATGGTAAACGAAACTCTACATTTTACAAACTTCTTTCCTTATTTATTCATTGGAGGCTTGAAAAGCTTCATTATTTACAATAAGAATCCAATAAGTTTGATCATTGTCAGGCCATGACCGAGGCGAGTATCACGGTTATGTCGTCAGGTTTTCCTCCTGTTAAAAAAAAAAAAATAATGAAAACAAATATTAGACAAATAATGAGTTGCAGAATCTTTCAAAATATATGTTTAGCATCACAGAAATATGAGTGAAATTCAAACTCATTAAACATATCCCCTAAAATGTACTTTTTAATGTTCTTATATATCTAACCCATTTCACTAACATCACTTACTCGCTTAATGTTCTTCAATTAAATATACAAAGTAACAAGGAGGGTAGGCGCGCATATATATATATATATATATATATATATATATATATATATATATATATATATATATATATATATATATATATATATATATATATATATATATATATATATATATATATATATATATATATATATATATATATACTTAGACTTTAGACTTTCTAACCACTTTAACCTCTCACCGTAGTGAGGACAATCGGGAGAAGGAGAGTTATTTGTGTTTTCCCGACCAGTGGGGTCACCTAATGCTGGTGATATGATGTACAGTTATCTGGGGTGATAGTGAACCCTTGCCACAGTCTTACAGATCTAGATCACTCAGCTATCCGTGGACGTAGTGAGATTCTATACTTTGAAGACCTACTGTACAAGTGGCAGTTAGAGGATAGTGTTTTGTATGTAATTATAGGTTGTATTTGTATGTGTTGGCTGTGTTTGTAGTGATGTGTGGGTATTGAGATCAGTGTATTAATACACTTTTGCCGTAAACTGTAATTAATTACAGAAGATCTCCTACGAGCGGCGATTTTTTGTGTCCGATCTTGGTTAGTGGGCGGAGCGATCGGAGTTTTCGTTTTACCGAGACTCGAACTACCCGTCCTAAAGCGTGGAAATTCTCCGCTTTGTCTACTGAAGTTCCTCCGCTTTATCCACTGAGCTAACCGGGATCTCTTATATATATATATATATATATATATATATATATATATATATATATATATATATATATATATATATATATATATATATATATATATATATATATATATATATATATATATATATATATATATATATATATATCAGTCCTTACCAACGGCATCAATGCCATTCTTCCTGGCACTCAGGGCAAATGGTGACATATACTGTTCATCAAAAGCCATTATTTGGGCTTTTTTAGCTATAGCATTAGCTGCTTTTTGTAAGAGTGACGAGTCAGTGGTTCCAGCAACATTAACGAGCTCCCCCAAGATAAGGGAGTCGGGCAAGTTGTCAAAGACTCCGTCGGTTGCAAGCAAAACCATATCACCCACTTTTATATCGAAGGACTGTGTTGAGGCGCTTTCAGGTCTGCAAAAGTAAAAATACAAAATAAAAATTTATAACATTTGGATCTTATATTTTATAAATCTTAAAAATGGGTGACATTTGGAAATGGACGTAAATTTTATAAATACTTGTAAATTTTTTTGTTGAAATAATTTCATACGCGAACTTAAAAAGTTTTTTCCTCTCTTACTGCATGTACAGATGGCGTCACTGCACACACTGGGAAGCGGTAATATGGGCTGGAAATCCAATACCAAAACTAAACGGAGGGATTCGATAACTGAAGCATGTCAGATTTTATATTGCAGATTTTGATGTCGTTGAAATGCAAAGGAAAAAATGAGAAATGTTGGAGATTCTGATAAAATGTGAGAAACGGTCATCAAGGGAAATGGCTGGCAAATCAGGAAAGAACTTATGTCTGGGTATCTCTATGGCAATACATTCGATGAAGAGATTGAAAATTGAAAGAGGAGCATAGGACTGGCAAAACTTACAGATCGAGGGAAATCCCTCGACATGTAGTTAACGTGTGTCAGGTGAGTGTGACCTACGAGTAGTCGGACCATGATGACCTCTCTGTTACGAGTATACTATTATAATAATAATTTTAAGAAAGGATCCACGAAATGTCTTTTGGGAAAATGAATGACCACGGTTATTTTTCTTAGAAAGACCTTTCCTACGAAATAAAGTAGATACCTTTACTGACGACAGGTAGTAATGTACACACATTTACAATCAATTTAAAATATATTCCTTCCAACATTTCTTAATATTTAAGGTTAGTTTTTTTCTTTTCCATGCTTGAATTTTTCCTCTTTTTTTAAATAAATTGAAGATTAGGGAAGCAATCAAATAAGCTCACAGTTCAGCAGGATTTAAATCTATTTAATAACATGATAAGGTATAGGAGATGCACATAATTTAATTCTTATTATTATTATTATTAATGGTAAAACAATATTATTGTAACTTCTTAATTTAAAAAATTCAAAATTTCACTACAATTTTGTTGAACTACATTAATATCGAATCAAATTATTATTTCTTTTTAAAAGCTGAATGTAAGGTTTTTTAAAATAATTTTAAATTCTGAAACACATAATAATGAAATTTTAAGTGAATCTTAATACGCTTTTCTTCTTGTGAATATTTTTTCCTAAAGCAAGTCCCAGGACTTTCCTTACAGTTAAAAATATGGTATTAAGTTATTCAATGGGAAAAGTTAACACCTTTTAAGGTAGACTTATCTCTTCATAGAAATCATATTGTTTAAAAATAACAATGTTACAAGTTTTTAAACTTTTTAAGTACTAAAATTTTCCTTCGAATAATCCAGAAACTTTTACGGTCTTTACAAATAGGCGAGAGAGAAAATACATAAAAACATCTTTATAATTCAATTGAAAACCCTTTCTTTTCCTAAATAAGGAATTGTTTTTCATCCTATTGTTTTATAATTTAACTTAAAAGTAAAGGCGCATGAAAAAAAATAAGTTATATTTATAAAATACTTTTTGATAAAAAGTTGAAAACTTAAAAGTATTATAAATTATAAAAAAATTTATCTTCTGATTAGTTGTTGCAACTTTCAGAATTTTAAAATTTTGTTATTAAGTCTATTGCTTCTCTCCTAGTTTTGGTCATAAATGTTTAGAAGGCAATGTTCACATGAGGATTTAACTTAAGGATTTATTCTTAGAGAAGGTTGCAATAAACACAGCAAAATGAATGTCAAAGGACTAAAGCACCTCGCACAGAAGGAACAAATAAAGTAAATTTTAATGCGAATTCGAAAACGAGATCAAAAATTTTATCAGTAAAAAAGAAAACAAAACACAATACTTTACCGATCATTTAAAACTTGGGAAGAGACACCTGCTGGGGGTAACGATAACTGGAAGGGGGTATTGAAGTAGTGTTGTTGTTCATGAGAACGATGAACAACGCTTCCATTTCGAATAACAAGGAAACCAGAATCTCCGATATTGGCTGAGAAAAGTTTGCCAAATGAGCCCTGAAGCACCACAACACATGCTGTACTGCTGCCTGGAAAGAAAAATACTTACATTACTAAAATATTAAAAATATTACATTTATAACGAAGAAACACAAGTTTCAGAACAAGATTTTCTTAGTAACTGAAACTTTTTGTTTAAATGAAGAACAATCAAGTAAACGTCTTCACTCTACAGTCCGGAATCACAAATAAAGTTGTACCACTTTTTTTGGTGGTTCTATATGATCGGAACCTACAAGAGATAAAGAATTAAAAAAAAAAAGACACATATCAAATAGAAATATATAACAGAAGCTGAGAAACAAAGAGTAGAGATAATTAAGATTAAGGAATAATTTTAATTATGAAGTATTCAGCCAAAGGTTGGCAGTAAACATTATGGATATCATGAAGATACTACTCCCTGCAACCAAAACTGGGAAGGACAAAGTCTTAGGAATTCGTTGCTGCGTAGGTATATGTCGCATCAACAACATAAAAAATAAATAACTAAAATGAATACAGAAATTCCTGTGAAAGTAAAAAAAATAAATAGTTTAGAAATATCTTCACCGGATGTACGATAGGTCATCGACGGAAGCTCATGCAAATGTACCGGAAGGGATTAAAAAATTCACGACATTCCAACAATATTAACACTTGCATAGTAAAATCTGTAATTTTCATAACCCTGTAGTCTTAAATCCGGAAAAAAATAAAAGCAATGATGCAGGCGAAAGTGTTCTGTGAAAAACTGTAACAACAATGGAAAGCGAAACAAAATTGTTATTTCTGGATATCAACACTCCTTCCATCGGATATATATATGCGATGAACACAGATTGGAAAGGAAAAATAGATAGTTCAATGAGTATCTAATACTAACAGAATTTTTTTTTTTTTTAGTTTTAGAACAATGTTTATGAAGTGAAACTCAAGGACTAATAGTTTGTGGATTTCATAATTAAAATACTTCAATTATAGTTATTTGCAATGAGCATGGTCAAGATGAGTCTTGAACGAAGATGTCTCATTTTTCATAAGGCTCACTAATTTGAAAGTTATAGTTTGCATCACTCTTGAACAATTGAGACAAGTTTCAACGTAAGCGCGGTGTGTACACCCTTTATATTATCTCACCCTCTATTATCTTTGTGAGAATAAAAACTGAATAAGCGAAATACATACAAATTCAAAATTTGCTCAACAATTTTTCTTCATTTTTTCAGAAAACTTAGGAGAATGATATAGATACATTTTCACCTAAGGGTTGTTTTAGATTGAAGCACTCCTTCATGGTGTTTTCATGATTTTTAGGGATTTTTTTTTTCCAAAAAAATTTGGAAAAAATTCATAAAAACCATGAAAATACCATGAAGGATTGTTCGAATCAAAAACAACCCTTAGATGAAAATGTGTCAATATGATCCCCTTATCTTTTCTGAAAAAATAAAAAAAAAAGTTGTTGAGAAAATTTTGAACTGGTGTCATTTGAAGTTGGGATGAGAAATTTTTCTTGAAAAGAAAAAAGGAAGGAAGGAAGGAAGGGAAAAAAAAAAAAAAAAAAAAAAACATTTTAAAAAAAAAATTTTTTCAGAAAAGTTAGGAGGATCATATAAACACATTTTCATATGCGGGTTGTTTTAGATTGAATCAATCCTTCATAGTATTTTCATGGTTTTTATGGATTTTTTTTTTTAAAAAAAAAAGACAGGAAAATCTGTACCATTGGAAGAACAAATAGCGGAAGCATATTATTATTGTAGGGGTAGGAAGACAGACTTTAAGCCATAGACATCGAAGTTAAGAGATACGAGATTTTCGTGACACATCACTGGAGTGGCTAACGTTTGCGTTAGAAATATATTCCACCATTAGGACTAAAAATTCACGGAATATAGTAAGATATATTAAAAAAGTGTTAGAAAATAAATCCTTACATATATGCGTCTAAGAGAAGAGCAAAAGATTATGGTGAGTAAATATGAAGAAAACTATAAATTATTTATTATCATCATTATTTATGGACGTTATCTTCAGTGGACCATTTCAGTTCAAAAACTTTATGAATGATACTTGTATATAGAAATCATAATAATAATAATAATAATAATAATAATAATAATAATAATAATAATAATAATAATTTCTACTTTTATTATTATTATTATTATTTTTATCATAGTACGTATTTTACATACAAAATATTCTCTTAATTTCCTATTTGAAATTGAAAAAAAAATCGTAATTAAAAATAATGACATGATTGGAAAATTAATTAATTAATTACTGGAATAAATTAAAAAATCAAAATATCGGAAAGTAATTGGTCTATGTATGTATGTATGAGTGTATGTATGTACGTATGTGAAAAACTTAATACCTTAGTAAAAATTAGCGAAATAAAATAGTTTAAGAAAACAGAACTTAAATATAAAATTAATAAAGAAAGTTTATGAAAAATTTCAAATGGAAATGTAAGCGTTAATGAAATTCATTCCGAAGAGCTTAAGGGCTTACCTAATATCGGATTCTTATTTTCAAGGAGTTCGTTGTAAGCTGCTGCGATGATCGCTGACGGTTCCGATGGACTAAAGGCTCCTGCTGAAACTAACCTTTTACATGCAAGCATCAACACGTATGAAAATTCTCCAGGGTCAATTCCCCAAGCTCTCCACCCACCAACGCCGTCAGCTACACCTAAAATCAAAATTCTGCGTTAACATTCTATTTTGGGAACAGGGATTCAAAAAAAAAAAAAAAAAAGAAGTAATATTAATATTAGAGGAATTTTGTAGCATACTGAAATTTTTTCTTCAATCACCGTAAAATTAAGTTTTATATATATATATATATATATATATATATATATATATATATATATATATATATATATATATAATATATATATATATATATATATATATATATATATATATATATATATATATATATATATATATATCGGTATATATATCGGCATATATATATATATATCGGTATCGGTATCGGCAAAATTTTTGGATAAAGTAAAGTATCGGTATATATCGGTAGTAGTATCATAAATTTTTGGTATCATC
>SEYY01021542.1:72500-80000 GCA_009176605.1 Armadillidium nasatum
ATTATTATTATTATTATTATTATTATTATTATTATTATTATTATTATAAATATTATTATAATAATAATAATAATAATAATAATAATAATTATAATAATATTATTATTATATATATTATTATTATAATAAAGTTGATGTTTTAAGTGAAAAATAATGATAATTATCATTATTTTTCACTTAAAACAATCAACAACAATCATGTAACGCTTCTTCATCTTTCTTATCAAAACTTAATAACAACAACTTAATAATAAGAAAATACTTATAATAATAATAATAATAATAATAATAATAATAATAATAATAATAATAATAATAAAAATAATAATAATTATTATTATTGGCATTATTTTTTACAGTTTATAGTTTCATTTTAATAAAACAAAAATATGAAAAATATCAATAATAATAATGTTATAAACAATAATAATAATAATGAGTAATAAATGACAAATATTAATAATAAATAAAATAAAAACAAAATAATGAACAATTTCATGAAATATTAAAAGAAATAAAATATTTCATTAACTAAATTGAAGATAATATATTCATGAAACTTTTTTTCTTTAAATTTAAGATTTAATAAATTTTTTTCTCTTTAGAATAAATGAAATTTACTTCGCTTCTGAATCAAAAGAAATAAATAGCGAAATTAAATAAAAAAATAAAATAACGATATTTTATATATATATATATATATATATATATATATATATATATATATATATATATATATATATATATATATATATATATATATATATATATATATATATATATATATATATATATATCCTCTGGTGGGAAAAGGCCAGAAGCCTACTAATTTCTACCAGAGTCGGAGAAATATCAAAGTCAGAGTCTAGTTAAAGTTGGACATATTCCGTTACAAGGCGTTTGAATGTGTGCAAGTTAAAGGAAGTTGGAAAAATATACAAAGGGAATATGTCCGAGATTTTACTGGCAAAGTACATATAAAACTGAGCATGATGGTTAAGTCCGAGGCCAGAGATGGACAGAGAAAGGCATTGAAAGATGAGGTATGCGATGGGAGAGTTCAGAAAAGCAGTGTTCGTTGTAAAAGCGATAGTATATATATAGAGAGAGAGAGTGACGCAACAATTCGACCGTTAGAGATTGAAGAGAAACAGTGAGAGTGGAAGAGGTGATAAGACGAAAAGACCTAGACTCTATCTTTTCAAGGAGAGTTGTATGAATGGAACTACCCCAGATGTGAGAGGCGTACACCACCCCTAAAAGGAACAAGCAACTGGAGTGACAAGAAGAGATTACGAAGGCGCTTCAGAGCACCTTTTAGAAGCTTGATTTGAAAGTGAAGTAATGTGATCTTTCTAAGAAAGATCACGAGAAAAAGAAACAACGAGAATGTTGCGTGTTTTCAAAGATGTCATAGTTGTGTGGAATTTTGTGCCGAGTAGAGATATGGAGGAACTGAGTTTTTATAGCACTGAAACCGACCATTTTTTCTCTGCCCCAGTTTGAAATATGGGTAAGATCAAAGGTTAGCTACCCAAAAGCTATCTTCATTGCGTCGATTAACCACTGTTGGGAGAGGCGTCTTTCAAATTGAAATGAGTAACGAAGGATAAGATATGTGATGAAGTAATAGAGAGCGGATCATTAATGAAAAATACGAAAAGTGTTCGGGATAGGACAGGTCCTTACGGCACATTACTATTAATAGATTTAAAGGATGAACGGTGGCAGTCTACAACAGCAGCTACAAAAAAATTAGGAAGGAAATCAGAGAGAAATCAGCAGAAAGGATATACTTCGAAAGATCAAAGTTTGGAAATCAAAGCTCTGTGCCAGACTCTATGAAAAACTTTCGATATGTTCAGCGTGACAGCAAAAAGATTCACCGAAATACCGAAGAGTGAAAAACCAAGTGTCAAAGAGAAGGGAAAAAGATCAATAGAACGTTCTTTAGGAAAACCAAACTACCGATCAGAGATATTAGAAAAATTGAGATACTTCCAAATATCTCAATGAAATATTACGTTGTATTAGTTTCTAGAGTTTTGAGGACTACGGTAATCCCGAAAGGCAGCATCCCTGGGGTGAATAGTACAACAAGTAAAGTTAAATCAAGGTTTGTTAGGTTTAGTAGAAGAGAAAGATATATGGACTGTACGCCTCCATGCCAGAAAGAATCACCTCGGTTATGAGCTCTGCACATTCCGAGGAACTCCTCCCACGAAAACCGTAATCATTCCATAGGAAATCAGATAAGTACAACTGCAAGTCAGACCAGTTAGCCGCACCGAAGTGCCAGAAACGTCTCCTCGTGAAAGGCAGGGGCCATTCTTGCGGAAGACTTAAAGAGACAGAACAAGAAACAGAGATAAGGTAATCGGATGACCTCAGAAGAGGAAAGAGTTTAAAAGTGTAAGGGGAAGGATAAGAAGTTAAGAAAAGATAAAGAATGTTGGGTTCATTCCCAAGACGGTCGGGGATACGGGTATGGAGATGCATCCAACTGCTCAAGGTTGTTCTTGATAGAAAAGTCATAGGCGAGTTCACCAGCTGGATCATGAGAACTAAATGAAAGCCATTGGCGATGGTGAACGTTGAAATCACCTAAAATAATGATTTCAGAGAAAAGAGAAGAGGAAAGAATGTGTTCTATTTTAGTCGAAGAATTTTTTAAAGTCGGTAGGATAAGGAGGTAAGTAGACAGAACAAATGAATTTAGTTGAGTGGGAAGAGAGCTTAAGCTATAGCGTAGAGAATTCAGGAGACCCAAAATAAGATAAACGAAAACAGGCATCATCATTGCGTACATAAGGGTAACATCCATCTTTGACCGCAAATGTTACAGAAATTAATGATAAAAGAAGACCGTGAACCAGGGCAAGCCTACAGAAAGGTCTTGGTGGCACCAGCCCCATCACCGGAGGCGACCAACTCTCAAGTGGTTGTGGGGGAAGAGGTGGATGAGGGGCTATTTTTGGAAGCCGCCCCTCTATGCTTCTCCGAGGCAGTTTTACGTTTAATTATCTTAAAAATGTAATGTAAATTTGTGGGGTACAAGTGAAGAAGGGAAAAGGTAGTGGGAGCATTGACACTTCAGAAGGTAAAACGCGAAAAGGAACGAACCAAAGGGCAATGGAGTGAATATAGGAATGACTTTGCCCAGTAGGAGTACTTTCATCACTTAGGACGGCGCATCGTCCTCACACATATATACGAGTATATATATATATATATATATATATATATATATATATATATATATATATATATATATATATATATATATATATATATATATATATATATATATATATATATATATACTGATAATTACGGCATAATTATCAGGGTTATTTTAACATACAATAAATTATAATAATATTCTATCACACTTTAATTATCTCCCAAGCTTGTGTATATATATATATATATATATATATATATATATATATATATATATATATATATATATATATATATATATATATATATATATATATATATATATATATATATATATATATATATATATATATATATATATATATATATATATATATGAATAAGAAATTAGAGAATGGAACTATTTCGGCTTAATTATAAGAAATTATTTTAGTCGTGAAAACTTTTGAACTAAATACAAATATTAGACGTGCAATATCCGTGAATTTTTATTTGAGTAAAATGTTTAAGTTTAGTTGGGAAATAAATTTAAGTAATTAATAATTCTTAGTTTTTTATAAATAAATTCTGAGTTTTATAATAATAATTAAAATTTTCTATATCAAAATCCCATTTGTAATTTGAAATGAAACTAAATTTTGAACTTCAAATTAAAATTTCTTTTGAAATTCACTTTAAAATTTCAATAAAATTATTTTATAATTTTAAAATTTTTTAAGATGAATTAGACTTTCATTTGAGTTACAAATAAATCTCAAAAGGCAGATAAATAAATAAAAATTTTAAATCTAATAAACTTTAATAGAAACGAGATTAATAATATAATTTTTCAAGCACTGTCGCATTTAAAAATCTTACCCCCCCCCCCAAAAAAAAAAAAAAACTTGAATGACTGTGTGAAATGGTAACCATCCGTCTACTCGACTCGACTCTCAAATTTTTTCCAAATACCATGAAGGCGAAGTCTTACAAAAGTCCAAGTTATCAAAGACTTGAAAAAGACTCGTGGATAAATACCAAATTTCATAGAAAGAATTTTTAATTTTGTCTTTGAATTGGAAAAAAAAATTTAAAATATTTATTTTCAATCTTTAATTAATCTAAAAATTGTCTTATTTAATTTTCTCGTATTTAATTATTTACTTTGTCTTTTATTGTTCAAAACTTTAAAACAAAAGATTGCGTTTAAAATTATAAAATAAAATTGTTGCCAAATTTAATTTAAAGTATTTATATTATATATATATATATATATATATATATATATATATATATATATATATATATATATATATATATATATATATATATATATATATATATATATATATATATATATATATATAACAAATTATATAAAATGAGTATCAACCAATATAAACGATGTAATAATACTCAATGCCGATAATAGAGTTCGTTCATATTATATATATATATATATATATATATATATATATATATATATATATATATATATATATATATATATATATATATATATATATATATATATATATATATATATATATATATATATATATATATATATATATATAATATACTATAATACATAACATATAATAATAATTAAATATAAATAATAATAATATAATAATAACTTGGAAATTTTCAGTTTCCAACCTTGATCTGAGAATTCTAAATTACAAATTTCGTTCCTTTATTAAAACAAAAAACAAAACAAAAAAAAAAAAAAGGTAAAGAATTTCTAATTAATAAAATGCGGCAAATAAAAACGAAGAAAGAATTTAAATTTTCATTTTTTCTTTCAATGAATTTATATTTTGAATTTTAATGAATCACATACCCTCGAAATGATTGTTGTTTTTTTTTAAACAGAAGTGTACTCCTCACAGACTATGTCCTATTCAAGGATGGGAACTTTTCAGGAAGCTTCTTCTTAAGGACCCTCATCAGGGATCGAACCAGCAATTTGAAACAAGTGACTTAGTCACTCTACTTCGCCACATGTAAATGTTCTTTGGGCTCAGAAATCAGAACTTATAAGCGTTTACAGGTCTTTATTCTTTAATTAAAACTGAACTTGAAAATAGTGAACATTTTATATAAACATTAAACAGACTCTCAACATTATTTTAATTGACTCGTATTATTTATTACGTTTATAATAAATAATGATAAATTCTTTATTTCTAGCAGAGCAGACTTTGAATTTTGTTTCGTTTTCAGCTATCGTTTCAAAGATAAAAATTTTATGAATAACTCAACCTTATCTTACTTAACCTAACCTAAAAAAATTTAAAATATAGCACCCTTATAGGTTAGTAAGTACCTAATCAAATATTTTTGCTTTATATGACTGAATCTTCGGAATAAGTTTATATATATATATATATATATATATATATATAATATATATATATATATATATATATATATATATATATATATATATATATATATATATATATATATATATATATATATATATATATATATATATATATATATATATATATATATATATATAGAGAGAGAGAGAGAGAGAGAGAGAGAGAGAGAGAGAGAGAGAGAGATAGAGATAGATAGATAGAGATAGATAGATAGATAGATAGAGAGAGAGAGAGAGAGAGAGAGAGAGAGAGAGAGAGAGAGAGAGAGAGAGAGAGAGAGAGAGGGAGAGAGAGAGAGAGAGAGAGAGAGAGAGAGAGAGAGAGAGAGAGAGAGAGAGAGAGAGAGAGAGAGAGAGAGAGAGAGAGAGAGAGAGAGAGAGAGAGAGAGAGAGAGAGAGAGAGAGAGAGAGAGAGAGAGAGAGAGAGAGAGAGAGAGAGAGAGAGAGAGAGAGAGAGAGAGAGAGAGAGAGAGAGAGAGAGAGAGAGAGATCCAAAATCAGCGATGATTGTTACTTTTGTTCCTGCATTGCGCGCACTCTAACTTAAAAAACAAAAAGGACATTACGTATCCACAGGTAAGATCCGCAATAAGTTCTGTGCCCCATAGGGTAGGAATGCTCGTTCCTTCTGCTCCAGCAAACTTAGTTGATGTTTGTGGTGATCAGGTAACAGAGAGTAAATTTTGTGATAATAAAGGTGACCAAGATAAAGTTTATAATCCCGATTGTGAAGAATTGCAGCTTTTCACACAGTCCAAATTGAATGATTTGGTGAGAGACTTGGGCATCTCTAAAGATTCGAGACTTGGGCATCTCTAAAGATTCAGCAGAACTTTTAAGCTCACGATTAAAGGAAAAACATCTGTTAGCGAAAGGGATAATTCATGGTTTAGAGATAGAGAGGAAGAAAGTGAACAGTTTTTCCCACAAAGAGACGATCTAGTGTACTGTTCTGATGTTCCTAAACCCTTGAAATGTTTCGATATTGACTACAATACAAACGACTGGCGAATCTTTATCGACTCATAGAAAAGAAGTCTCAAAGCTGTGCTTCTCTATAACAGAAGTAGGTATGCCTCCTTACCTGTGGGATATTCTGTTCATTTGAAAGAGTGTTATGAAAATTTGGAGATTATCCTAACAACATTTAAATATAAAGACCATGGTTAAGACCATTTATGGCGATTTAAAAGTACTCTCCATATTACGAAGACGACAAAGTGAATACAAAGCATCCGTGTTTCTTATGTGACAGGGATAACCGTGATTGGAATCAGCATTATATTAAAAACGAATAGTCACTCGGAAAATCCCTCAGACCTGGGATTTAAAAAAAAAAAAAAAAAAAAAAAAAGTACAAAGAGAGTTTAGTAGATTCAAAAAACGTTTTAATTCCCCCACTTCATATAAAATTAGAATTGATGAAACAGTATGTGAAGGCACTACCAAAAAATTGTTAGTATTTTAAATATCTCTCCACCAAGTTTCCTGATTTGACAGAAGGCAAGCTAAAGGAAGAAGTATTTTTCGGCCCAGACATAAGGAAACTTATAAAAGATGACGTACTTGAAACAAAGATGGGAGAAACAGAAAAACAAGCTTGTAGAGCATTCAAAGATTTTGTGATAAACTTCCTTGGAAACAAGAATGATCCAAATTACAAAAATATTGTTGAAAATATGTTAAGAACGTTCAAAGACTTGGGTTCCAACATGAACATTAAAGCTCATTTTTTACACTCACATCTGGATTACTTCCCAGACAATATAGGAGCTGTGAGTGAAGAACAGGGTGAACGATTTCATCAAAATTTAAAAGAAATGAAAAGACGATATCAGGGAAGATGGAATGTCAGCATGATAGCCGATTACTGCTGGAAACTAAAGAGGGACAAGTGGAAAGTACCAGAAGATCCATCGATGAAAACAGGAAACGATATTATGAAG